>JACVTC010000084.1:592500-690000 GCA_016946835.1 Neocallimastix lanati (nom. inval.) | reverse complement strand
TCGTAAAGATTTGTCTTCTCTTTCATAATGAGTACCATTGAATAAATCTCTACCAACAACAACTTCTTGATGAAATTTCTCTACATCATCCGTATGAACATCAAGAATATAAGTATGACCAAACTTCATTTTGAGATGTTCTGGAGTACCGATGCATTGTAATTTACCGTTTACCATGATACCAATACGATTACAAAGTAACTCTGCCTCTTCCATAGAATGAGTAGTGATAATAGTAGCAGATTGGTTGTTTTGAAGAGTAGCTTTAATAATATCCCAGACATAACGACGAGTTGATGGATCCATACCGGCGGATGGTTCATCCAATATAACTTTAGAGGAAGAACAGCAAAGCGCGATTAATATATTTAATTTACGTCGTGTACCACCACTAAGCTCAGATGGCAATTTATTCTTATGAGAAGTAAGACGACAATAATGAATAAATTGATTGGCCAATCTCTTGGATTGCTCCTTAGAATAACCACGGATATAGAGAAACATTTCAATATGTTCATAAAGCGTCATTTCACTCCAAAGTGTATCTTCTTGTGGACAGTAGCCGAGAGTAATTTCATTTCCTTTTCTATCTAAAGTGTTCTGGCCATCATAATAAATATCACCTATCGTTTGTTTAAAAGTGAAGGAAGCAGTATTTAAAAGACTAGACTTACCAGAACCATTTGGACCAAGAATGCCAAAGCACTCACATTTGTTAATACCTAAAGTCATATTTTGGAAAGCTTTCATAACAATACGACGTGCACCTAAATCGGATATATGATATTCACCATACTTTGGATTTTTTCTTTCCATCGCTTCGCGTAATTCAACATTAGAGATAAATTGGAAATGATCATATTCTTTAGTAAGTGTAACTAATTTAATTGGAATCTTGTTTGTTTCAGCATCAGCATTAACACGTTCATATTCTCTAAAAACATCATCATCGCATTGCTTCATTTCTTCTTCAATATCTTTACGCTTTTCATCCGTAATTTCAAAAACATTTCTTCTATTTGGAGTATAAATTTTTTTAACCAAAGTAACTAAAACAAAGGCATAGAGAATAATGGATAGAAAAGCCCCTACAAAATGAGGTAAAATCTGAGACTTCTTAGAAAATATGCTAGCAAAGGATATTGAATAGCTAATAGCTTGATGTTTAATACCAATTAAAATTAAATTCTTAAAAACACGAATAAAACAATAACTTGGAAAAATAGTATCAATAAAGAAAGCTGAATAATAGATAAAATCGGTGAATTCATCGGATTCGTTATCACCATTAATTTTGTAAGTTTCGGTAACAAAATAAAAAGTAGGTAAAATATTCACTAAAAGGAACAATACATAAGCGCTATTTTCACTCTTGAAAATAAAGCTAATGCAATATTGGAATAATATACAACCTAAACTACAAATAATTAGAAAACCACTAATAACAAGTAGTATATTAAAGTAATAAAGTGGTGCAAATTTACAAATAATAATAGATATTACTATTATAATGCAAGTCACCAAAAACCATAAATAATCTGAGAAAATTAATGACAGCCAGTAACTTTTATTAGAAATTCCGTTAAGTTGAAGTTGCTTCAAAAGATTTGCTGACTTCTCATGAACAATATTTAATCCATAAAAGGAAAGAGCAAAAGCAACCGATATAGCAATAACCAAAGAACCATAATAATTCATTGTAGTTAATGAATTAGAATTGTAAAAAGCATAGGGGTGAGAACTAACTTTAATAGTATCATTAATTTGATTGTAAGCTAATATAGCATTACTTAAAGCATTAATTGTTGAAGGAAGTGAATGAAGTATGGAATCATTGTAATAAACCTTAAATTGATATTGATTATTCAAATAGTTACCAGAGAAACTAGAAATATAGTATGGTTCATTAGATACGGATTGACAAATACTCTCCATATCCTTTTGTGAATTATAGGTAATACCTGGTTTATTATTTTTCATTTTTGGTAATTCATTTTCTATAATTTGTTGAGTAATTGTATTATTCATTCCAGTGTCAGAATCTAAAATAGCATAATTCCATTGTTGATTTTTATAAAGTTGGGGGGATAAATCAAGTTTTTGATTATTGAAGAAATCTAAATTTTTAATAGTATTATTAAAGTATGGAAAAATGCTGATAAAAATAATAAATGGTAAAAGAACCGCCATTAAAAGGTAAAGTTTTCTACGGAAGTAAAGCTTGATACGATATGAGGCAAGACGTAAAGCAGTAGCAACATCGCTTGGCCTCTTAAGTAATTCATTATTTGGTAATTCAATTGCCTTCTGTAAATTATAATTAAATTTATTTTCACTTTCATTCTCTTTCTCTAAATTAATAAATAATTCTTCTAAAAGTGGTGCATTTAATGAAAAATCTTGTAATAGATCTCCTTTTTCTTTCTCTAAATGCTTTAAAAGAGAAGAAAAAGCCCCAGAGGAATCAATGGGTAACTTCCAAATTGAACAAGAGGAAGCAGCGGTTGATTTATCCGAATCTGTTAGGTGATTATTATCAAAAGAATTTATATTTATATTTTTATCATCAAGAATTGTTTTATTATTAAAGTATTCAGCTTTTGGAATATAATGTTTAATGATAGCTTCTATGGATTCTGAATCTTGCGTTTCAACTTCCAAACTATACTTCATTCGGAAATGATTTTTCAAATAAACACTACTTCCTAAACAACGAATTACACCCTTATTTAATATCAATTTACGATCCGCAATAATATCAGCTTCATCCATATAGTGAGTAGTAATAAAAATTACTCTGTCCTTCTTATTTTTAAGTAATAAGCTCCAAATTTTTCTTCTAGAAAGAGGATCTAAACCAGTGGTTGGTTCATCCAAAAAAACATATTTAGGATTACCAATTAAAGCTAAACCTATGCATAATTTTCGTTTTTGGCCACCACTTAATTTTTGAACTTCATAATCTCTTTTCTCCGTTAAATCAATATCTTTTAACCAATTATCAACAGGAATTGTTACACCTTTAATGCCAGAGAAAAGTTTATAATGATCTGCAACAGTAAAATTTTCAATTAAAATATTACTTTGAAGACAAATACCCATTTTCGGATTAATTTCCTTTTTATTTTTTGAAATAGGTAAACCACCATAGTATGTATCACCATTATCAGGCTTAAGCATACCCACCATATTTTGAATTAAAGTACTTTTACCGGCACCATTATGACCTAAAATGGCAAATATTTCATCTTTGTATACATTGAAACTTATATTATTATTAGCAGCAAATACTTTATCGAATTTATTGTCTTCATCATTATCAGTTACTATATCCCTTCTGAATTTAAAGAATTTGTAAATGTTTTTAACTTGAACATAACACTCAGAACCGACTGGATCTTCTTGAATATCTTTATCATAAAGAGATGAGGAGTCATTAATAATCTTTTGAGATTTTTTGATACCAATAGTTCTAAAGTTAATACCACTAGTATAGTCAATAACTACAGCAATAAAAAAATATGCAATAATATCAATAATAAGAAAAACAACATAAATGCCATAACCACTTTCAAATAAATTTGAAAAACCGATATGACCATTTTTGTTGTCTTCATAAGTAATTGTACTAGCAGCCATACTTATACCAATAGGAGAGAAAATAAGAGAAAGAATTTTTTCAATTTTTTCATAATTGGTATACTTTAAATCGTAAACTAATTCATTAATTTTTATTAAAGCAAAAAGGAAGAAGCATATAAGCATTGTAACTGTTTTACCCTTTTTTGAAATTAAAGAAAAGATAACAACGACTTCGTAAATACTTATAGCATAAAGAAATAAAGTGATAAAAAATATGATTGGATTAATAGCACCCATTAATTTTGGTGGATCAAAAACAATAGCTAAAACGACAGTAATAATAGAAGCAGGTAGATAAATAATTGCCCACGTTAACCATAAAAGAATACGATTAGCTCCAATAGCAATAAGACCTTCTCTTATTTTATTTTCTTTTTCTTCCATTAAACGATTACTTAAATGAAATATTTGAGCTACAAACATAAAGGCTATTACAGGTGCATATCCACTATAAGAAGCTTTACGATTTTGTTCTTCATTCAATATATAATGGACTTTTGCTTTACTTAGTTTTCCAATTTCAGCTGTGTAATGATGAACCGTATTATTGGTTTTCCATTTAATAATTGTTCTATCCAAAGCCATTTGTAAAGGAACAAATAAATTTTTATAAGTATCAGATTCGGTATCTTTCATTCCACGGATATAATATTTTTGCATGTAATAAGAATAAGCCATTATAATTTCATCATGTCTACTTTGACCATAATTACCAAGAGGATTTTTTTTTGTATCCACAATATTACTACCTTTTATTCTGATTGAATAATCATTATAGTCATTATTAAAAATGATACCAGCAATAAGAGTATCATCGTTATCCTTATTGGAATATTCTTCAAATTTTTGTTCACTTTCAAATTTTAGGATTTTTATATCATTACTTTTTTCTTTTTTCTTTTGTACAACTTCAGAAATAGAAGAGTCATTCATAAAATTATTAACAAAATCATCTCCATTCATACCTAATTGATTCTTTGGTAAAACAAAAGCTAAAGTATTAGCTTCACTATTTATCATATAATTATACGAAATATCAGTTAAATTGGTACTTGCAGAAATATCATATTCTTCATCTTGTTTATCTCTAATAGCTATTAAAAATTAATGAATTGTTATTAAAAAAAGAAAAAAAAAAGAATAGTATTTATAAAAATTTTAGAATAATAAGCATAAAGATATATTATTTTAAATATTTAATTTTTTTAATATTTCAATTATATTTATAAAAGCAAATATTTTAAATTTTTTTTTTTTAGTACTATTATTATTATTAAAAAAACATTCTTTATTATTATTATTATTATTATTATTATTAAAAATACATTCTTTATTATTATTATTATTATTATTATTATTAAAAATACATTCTTTATTATTATTATTATTATTATTATTAAAAATACATTCTTTATTATTATTATTATTATTATTAAAAATGCATTCTTTATTATTATTATTTTTAAAAATACATTCTTTATTATTATTATTATTATTAAAAATACATTCTTTATTATTATTATTATTATTAAAAATACATTCTTTATTATTATTATTATTAAAAATACATTCTTTATTATTATTATTATTATTATTAAAAATACATTCTTTATTATTATTATTATTATTATTAAAAATACATTCTTTATTATTATTATTATTAAAAATACATTCTTTATTATTATTATTATTAAAAATACATTCCTTATTATTATTATTATTATTATTATTAAAAATACATTCTTTATTATTATTATTATTATTAAAAATACATTCTTTATTATTATTATTATTATTATTATTAAATATTAATGTAAGTTTTACATAAAAAAAAAAAAAATTGAAAATACCTAAAGTGCATATTATCATAATTGTAACAATAATTTCACCTCCTATTAAAAAAAGGAAAGTTTTTTGTCTAAAAATCTTCCAATTTTTCCATAAAATAATTTTGAATTGTTCTTTAAAAGACATTTTTTAAAGTTTTAATGTTATGATAAAATTTATTATTAATATTCATAAATTTTTTATTAAACTAGTATTCAATTTATTTTATTTTATTATATTATATTATACTTTCTTTAACAATAAATTTTTTTTTACTATTTTTTTATTTATTTTATTTTATTTTATTATTGTTTTATTCTTTTTTTATTTTTTTTATTTATTTATTTATTTTATTTTATTTTATTTTATTTTTTTTTTTATTTTATTTCATTTCATTTTATTTTATTTTATTTTATTTTATTTTATTTTATTCAAACCGTATTTTGAATATAAGATTTTATTATTTTATATTTCGTTCTATTTAAAATGAAGGGAAAAAATGCTGATTATATAGAAAAACATGCTGCTTTTCTTTATATAAATATATATTTCAATATATTGTATTGGTTATATAATGAATATATAATAAATATATAATGAATATATTAAAACTATACATATTTTGAATAATATAATTCGAAATTCACTACAAATTAAAAAATAATAATATTAATAAAACCTTTAAATATTTAATATTTTTTAACTATGATAAAATATATAAAAAATAATATAACCTAAAAATATTATTTTCGAACTTTTGAGTTATATATCATATGCAATTCATGAAAAAATTAAAATATATTCAAAATACATTGTAATATTTAATAGATTACTCAAATATATATATCATAAAAAAAATTATATATTAAAATATGATATTAAAATAAATAACTTAATAAGAATGAAATATATTAATTTATTTATTGTGGATATATAGAATAAATATTTTAATTTAATCTAAAATATATCTATATTAAGTAATATATTGCATATCTTTAAAAGTTGTATAATTTTATTTAATAATGTTTTGTTAAAAGTAATTAAAAAAAAAATTATATATATTAAATGTATGATAAACAATTTATAATTGTGGTGGTACAACTATTTTAAATAATTAAAAGTGCACTATGGTTATTAAAATATATAACAAATATATATATATATATATAGTATATTAATGAATAAATAAAAAGATCAAATATCAATAATACATAATAAATAATAAATACCAATTGAATATATACTATTATTAATATATTATTAATAATGTATTAAATATCAAATATTTATTATAAAATCTAATATTTCAGTATTTTATTATATGTAAAAATTTTTTTAGTTTATGTATTAAATTTGAAGGTTGAAAGTAAATTATATAAAAATTAAAGGGTTAAGAATAAATTAAATAAAGTCAAATTTATATGGGAGACCAGGTTGCATTTCACCAAGTGGAATATATTGATATAAATAAAAATTAAAAATAATTTTTTTAAACTTATTTTTATTTAATAGTAATAATATTTAATTTTATTTATTTATTTATTTATTTATTTAATAATTTTCAATTTGACGAAATGCAACTTGACGAAATGCCCCATTCCCACTACATATAACTAAAATTAATTATTAAAATTAATTATATCAATGATTATGGTTATTATAAATTTTTTTTTATCGTTAAAAAAATTATATTCATTATAACATAATCATATTTTAATAATTATTATAAATAACAAAATTTCTTAAATTGTATTTATTAATATATGAAAATTAAATACTCAATAGAATAAAACTTCAACTAAACAATGAGATTTATAAAATAATACTTTATTAATAGATATTAATATAATATGATTACATTAAAAGATTTAATTTTTATGTAAAAATAAATTTTCTTATGAATTTTTGTTATTAATAAAAAAATAAAAAATAAAATTTTTAAATCAAAATTGACTTAGAATACTTCAAAACAGTCATCAAAACCTGTTACTACTAATAATCATTATTATTATTATAAGTATTATTAAAAATAACATTCTTTATTATTATTATTAAAAATAACATTCTTTATTATTATTATGTAACATATATAACATACATATGTTTTAATTGTAACTACAAACAGTATTTATTTTTATTATGATTTAAATATAATAAAAATAAATTAAATTTATAAAAGATTTTTCAATCGAATGTGATGAATTTAGCCAAAGTTATATTTCCTCAAGCGAAATGCAACACACCTATCTCAATCCTTATTTCAACACTGTAATATCATTATATGAAATTATTCCTAATCTATTTCTAAATTCTAACCCAATTCTGTAATGTTATTCAATGAAATTATTTTTATTTCAAATTTAATATCTTAGTACTACGTACCTTTTTTTTATATATTTATATGTGTATATGTATATTAATATTTTCCATAAATCAAAATTTTAATTAATATATGTCTATTAATATTATCCATAAATCAAAATTTTAATTAATATATGTATATTAATATTTTCATAAATCAAAAATTTAATTAATACAAATAACTATTTATTATCATTTATTATTTATTATTTATTTATTTAAAAATATTTTATAATAAATTATTTAAAGACTTATTTACTTATTTCAAAAATGATTTTATTATTTAATTAATTATTTATTTATTAATTAAAAAAAATTATATATTGTGGCAATTAAGTAAAAACTATTTAAGCCACATATACACAAACGCTAAATCCAGAAAGAAATAAAAATTAATTTAAAAATTGGATAAAAATAATATAAAAATAATTGAAATTATTTAAAAAAAAAGTTTTTAGTATGATTTAAAATTATTTTCTAAAATCTAAAAAATTATTTTTAATATATTATAATTTTTATTGTTAATATTATTTTTCTATATATAAGACTTATAAGAAATATTATTATATTATAATTTTATATTTATAGAATATTTAATATATATAATCATTTTTTTTATTAATTTTAAAATTTTTTATTTTTTTATAAGCCTCTTTTTATATACTTCATATGTAAGCATGTATTTAATATATTGAAATAGGTATAATCCATCAAATGTATTTTATATGAATAAATATTCATTAAATTATTTATTCTTAAAAAAAAAAAGCATCAAATAAATAAAATTAGTAAACAACCAAAATATTGAGTTTTTTTAATCCTAATTTAAATATTATTTAATTAATATATTAATTTTTTTTATAAATAAAAAAGTAATTAATTAATTAATATATTTATTGAATATAATAATTTTAATAAGTATAAAACAATTAATTTAATTGTACTTTTTTTCTTATTTATTAAAATTTTTGAAAGTGGTACAATAAACTTTAAATATAATTATTTAAAAATGTTTTACTATTCTCTAATATAAATTTAGCCAAAAAAATTATTAAAAAATGTTTTACTATTCTCTAATATAAATTTAGCCAAAAAAATTATTAAAAAATATGATAAAGTACGAAGTTCAGGTTCGGTTCTTTTAAGGTTTATTCTTTAAATGGGGAATATAATTTATTTATAATTTATATGTTTTATAAAAATAATTTTATTTAAATTTTATTTATTTAGAAGAATTACATTTACTTATCATTATTTAAAATGTAAACTAACATTTATTCCTAAAATTAATATTTATTTTCATATTTTGATCTCAAGAATTACTATAATCTACTATTTCTTATTCTTGGACAGAGAACTAAAATCCATTTCAAAGTATTTTTCTCTTTTATAATTATTTACTATAATAAAGTTTTCTTATATTAAAGTAATAAATATTAATTTACTTTCATTAATTATTAAATTAAATAATAAAAAATATATAAATTAATTTCTAATAAGAAATACAATAAAAACTAGATTAATACATAAATTTATGCTTTTACGACATTTCTTAATTGGGGGAGGAGCATTTCGCAAAATTTCATTTCGGAAAAGTTTCATTTCGCAAAATTTTTAATAAATAAATAAATTAATAATAAAATAAATAAATAATATATATAATTTAAATAAAAAACTAAATAAATAAAAATAAATATATAAAACTATAATAAATAAATAAATTTTAAAATTAAATTTTTAAAAAAATATACATATATATATGGACATATATATAATAAATATACATTATATAATAATAAATATTCATTAGAATTAACGCTTTAAAAAAATAAAATATTTTATCATATGTTTTAAACGTTTTATAATTTTTTAAAATATATATAAGAATTTTATATATATAAAAAAAATAAGTATTAATAATTTAAAAGATGTAAAGGATAATAATTTAAAATATAATTGTTAAATTTAAAATATAATTATTAAAAAAAATATTAAAAAATAATATCTAAATAATTAATTGATCATTTTACACCTTTTAAGTCCTTGCGCAGTATTTTAAAAAAATCTTAAAAAAATCTTAAATTACTAATAAATTTTTTTAATAAAAGAAATATTTATAAATAATTCAGTAAAAAAAAAAAAAAAAAAAAAAAGATGAGGACATCATAAAAAAGGGAGTTAAAAGTAGCACAAAGTTAGGATGATTTTAGGTGGTATCTATTTTTTTATTTTATATTTTAATACTTTATATTTTATATTTTTTTTTATTATTTTTTTTTTTATTTTTTATTTTTATTTTATATTTTATATTTTATATTTTTTTTTATTTTATATTTTATATTTTTATATTTTATATTTTATATATATATATATTTTTTTATTTTATATTTTATATTTTTTATTTTATATTTTATATTTTTATTTTTTATTTTATATTTTATATATATATATATATATATATATTTTTTTTTTTTATTTTTTATTTTATATTTTTTATTTTTATTTTTTATTTTTTATTTTATATATATATAGACTTGCACATATGGGTACCCATCTCCCATATGGCCATACAGTTATTAATTAACTGTAAGGTGATGAGTTATTGGCATACTGTATCAGCTTCGCCGCTCTCAATCGTCGTTACACACTGCCCGGAGATGCATTCCTAACGTTCCTACATATATCTCTAATGACCACGAGCATCAGAACGGAACCATTAACTCCTCCCTAGTGGGTGTAATCATTGGCGATTGGAAATTTTACAATCATCAAGGTCTATGCTTCAATTCAAAGCGTAGTATCATGGTTGGGTGAAATAATCATCTGAGGGAAAGCCTTATAGACATCACGTGTGGTCTCATGATATCCCAGGATAGAAACCTTTTTATATATATATATATATATATATTTTTTTTTTTTTTTATTTTTTATTTTATATTTTATATTTTATATTTTATATTTTTTTTATATTTTATACTTTATATTTTTTTTTTTTTTATATTTTATATTTTATATTTTATATTTTATATTTTTTTTTTTTATTTTTTATTTTTTATTTTATATTTTTTATTTTATATTTTATAATTCTTTTTTTTTTATTTTTTTATTATTTATTTATTTATATATTTTATTATTTATTTATCTATTTATTAAAATTTTGCGAAATGAAACTTTTCCGAAATGAACTTTTGCGAAATGACACAAAAAATTTTGCGAAATGACACACACTCTTCTTAATTAACATAAATTTATTATTAATTAGAGTTTTTATTTTTATTTCATATAATATAAATTTAGCCAAAAAAATTATTAAAAAATGTTTTACTATTCTTTAATATAAATTTAGCCAAAAAAAGAATATAATTATTTTATATTATTAATATATTTCTTAATTATATTTATTATTTTTTTTTTAATTAAGATCCTTTATACTCCCTTATTAGAATATATAAATATATATATATATTTTTTTTTAATTTTATAATTTTATAATTTTAAGATTTATAGCTATTTCATGAAGATTAATTCTTCTTGAATAATTTAAAATAAATAATATATATAGTAAATTATACAAATATATATATATATATATAACTACAACTTTTAGTGTTATTACTATAATAATAATAGTAGTAATTTTTAATCATAATTGCTTTATTATAGATATAAAAAAAGTTTATTAACTATATAAAAAATATAACAAGGAAATATATAAATTAAGTCAATATATTTAATTTTAATAAATAATTTTCTTTTTATAATACTAGAAATACTAAATGTTAGAAGTAAATTTTTATTATTGAAATGTTGTATGAAAATAATAAAGATTTTTTAACAAAGAACAAGAAGCTATATATGACTTTTATTCAAATAGTTGTTAAATCTA
Organism: Neocallimastix lanati (nom. inval.); assembly: GCA_016946835.1. Taxonomy (NCBI): domain Eukaryota; kingdom Fungi; phylum Neocallimastigomycota; class Neocallimastigomycetes; order Neocallimastigales; family Neocallimastigaceae; genus Neocallimastix; species Neocallimastix lanati (nom. inval.). The sequence continues at coordinate 678,284 of JACVTC010000084.1, read as the reverse complement.
TTAATTTTGATTCTGAAATAGACTATAATAAATTAAAAACAATGTATCAAAAAGCTTTTAGATAGGCATGAAATTTTAAAATATAATTTCAAAAAAATTGAAATTAATAATAAATTAAAACTTATTGGAATATTTAATAAAAATTTTATTATAAATTTAGATTATGAAATTAATAAAAAAATTAGTTCGTATTATCAAACTTTTGATTTATCTAAATCACCTTTAATTAAGATAGGTTTTAATAAGGAAAAAAATTTAATAATTATCATTCACAAAACTATTTCAGATAATATATCTATTAATATTTATATTAAAGAATTAATAAAGCTTTATAAAGGTGAATCTTTACAAGATTTACAAGTAAAATTTAAGGATTATTGTAATAAATGTCAAGAAGAAAGTAATGCTAATATATTAACGAATCAAGATATATTAGATAAAGAATTTATTTTATCAAATATTCCTAGAGTTAATAATACTATTATAAAATATGAAATTAAGGACGTTATTGCTACAGATACCTTATCCATTTCTGATAAAATATATGAAAATTTAAATGATTTTATTAAATCAACAAATTTGAATTCAAAAGCTCTATTTTTTTGACATATATGGATTTATTATGCATAAATATAGTGCTCAAGATAATATTTACACATCTTTAGTGAATATAAATAGAGATAATGAAGCAGAAAATTTTTTTGGAATGTTTATAGACATTCAAACTTTTTTAATTAAATTTGATGTTAACAATAATATATCTTTAAGAGAAATAATTCAAAATATTAATAAAGATATGAATCTATGTAGAAATAAAAAAATTATATCTATTAATCAAACATCCAATAATGCCTTTTTTATAGAAAAGGTAGAACCTTTAAGAAAATATATAATAATTCATTAATTAAAATAAAAGATATTTACAAAGAAGAAAGCACAAATTTTTTATTTTACATCTTAAAAGGATGTAGATTTATTTTTGAAGTTATCGAAAATGTAAAAGAGTTTTCAATAAAAATTCATTATAACAAATTATTCAAATTATTTTATAAAAAAAAAAATTTATAAAAAAAATTTTTTTTTTATTCTATCAATTTATTTATTTATTATTTTAATATTAAATTCATTCAATTTCCTAACTAAGTAAATAATCAATAAAACAAATATATATATTATATATTATAATTAAATTTTTTTTTTGAAATACTAATATTATTATTTATTATTATTATTATTATTATTATTATTATTATTATTTTTTAATTTATTATCATTTATTTTCAACAGAACCACCTCATTTATTGGTATGTCTATTTAAGTAAATTGTAAAGAATTATCGGGACAAGATAATGATTAACATTCATGAATTTCAATACTACCATCATAACCTGCTTTCAAAAAAAGTTCTGCAGTATTGACAAAATTTTGATTTTTTTTTTTTTTTTTTTTTTTTTTAATAGTTTCTTCCTTTTATTAATTCTGCAAATTGACTCACTTTCTATATTACTACCTGATTACTTTAATCATTCTTTTGCTACATCAGCTGATGGAACAATTGGATTTACTCCATTAGACTTTTACAATTTTAGCACTTTCAAATATGAGAAGATGAGAAGGAAGATCTGTTTCACTAATAGAATGAGTTTGACCAGAAACAGCAAAAACTTCTTGATTTATAGTTGAAGCTAAAAAAAAAAAAAAAAAAAAAAAAAAAAAAAAATATATATATATATATATAAAGTCCTACATTTTCACTTCTTGATTTATGAAAATTTATTTTATAATCATTTAAAGAAACATCTTCATTTAAAGTATTCTAATATATTAATATATGATAACGACACCATTATTAAATACAAATTTTTCAAAAAGGTTTTGTTTTACCAAAGTCAACTTTATTACTCATATATATATATATATAATTATTTAAAAAATTATAACTATGCTAAAAAGAGAGAAAAAAAAAAAAAAAAAAACATTTATTTTTGTAATTTATATTTTCCTTATAATTTAACAATTGCATTTATCACTTTTTATTTTAAAATAATTATAAATTGAAAATGATTTTTACAAATAAAATTTAAATTTTTAAAGTGAAAGGAAAATAATATTAAAATAATATTTTATTTTAAATTTTACTTAGATATAATGGGTAGTAATATTTCTGTTTTATAAAAGTATAATCCTTTTCAATACTTTATTATTAATATTATATGAATATCAAAACTTTTTTTTATATATAAATAAATAATTATAAAAATTTATATTCATATTCAAATAGATATAAAAAGATCACTCTCTATAGATGACATGGTTTCCTTAATATATTTAATTTTGTTGAATAAATAATTACAACTTAAATCAATCAATTTAAATTTATTTATATATTTATTTATTTATTTATTTTTTATGGATTTTTGTTTTTAATAATAAAATTAAAATTTAATTATATTAAGTTTAAATAAAATTATTGGTTGATGATTCTTTATTTTTAAGATATATATAAGAATTAAACATAAAAGACAAATTTAAATTTCTTATATGAAAATTAATGATTTAAAATTTATTTAATATAATCAAAAAATAATAATTTAAAATTTAATAATAATAATAATAAAAAAAAAAAAAAAAAAAAAAAAAAAGCATTATTTAAATTTAAATATAAGTAATATTTGTTTCAATAATTTATAATTTTTTTTTTTAACTAACGATATTATATTATTCAATATATATTCATTATATCTTTTTTTTTTTTTTTTTTTTTTTTTTTTTTTTTTTTTTTTAAAAATATTCTAAATTTATAAAAATATTATATATAATATTTTTATAAATTTAAGTATATTTACTTTTATTATATTATCTGTGACAAAATCAATTTACATATAAATTTATATGTTGTAAATTCAAATTAAGAATGATGAAAAAAAAATAATAAATAAATAAAATCATATTAATAATTATAATTAACAAGTAATATAGTTTAATGATTAAACATTTAATTAATAATTTAATAATTAACATATTTGAGATTTTTATTTATAAATAAAATTATAATTTATTTAATTTTTAAATAACCTTTTTAATACTAATAAAGTTTTTTCATAATTCCTTATTTTATATGACATTCAATGTAATTTTTGTATTTTATTTTAAATTAAATAATTATTATTATTAATGATTATTATATTCTATTCTTTTATATAATAAAATTTGAAAAATTCTTTACAAATAAATAAATAAATAAATATATATATATATATATAAGAATTTAACATATTTTTATTTTATTTCATTTATTTATATATATATATATATAAAGAAAATAAAGAATAAAAATAAAAATTATAATAAAAGAAAATATAATATATATATATAAGAATGTATAAGAAAATATAAGAAAATATGCAATAAAATAAAAATAAATATAATAAAATAAAAATAAATAAAATAAAGAAAAAAAAAATAAAATAAATAATAAAATAAATAAAAACAGTAATAACAAAATAAAAAACATAAAAATAAAAAATAAAAGTAAAAAGAAAGAGATTGAATACTGAGGAAAAAAATTAAAATTAAATAATATACTATACCTATACATATATTTTTAATATGTTTGTAAATAAATAATATTAATATATGTCTATAATATAAACTATTTCTAAACATAATTATAATTTTTAATAAGATATCAAAAAAAAAAAAAAAAATATATATATATATATATATATACTGTAAATATTTTTTATCCTAACAATATTTTGTATCTTAAAAAAAAAAAAAAAAAAAAAAAATCGTGTATTATATTATATCTATTATAATTAAACAAAAAAAAAAAAAAAAAAAAAAAGATTTTTAAAAAAAATTATTCAAGATAAAAATATTATAATATAAATCAAAATCAATAATTATAAAGGATAAGGATATATATTCAATAAGGGTTTATTCAAATAGAATAATATTTTAATTAATTACAAAATATATACAATAAAGATAATAAAATATAGTATAAAATAATAATATCTAAAAAAAATGAGGATAAAAGTACTATCGTTAATTGGTCTATGTAAGTACTACATAGTATATATATATATATATTAAATTATTATAATATTACATTAATAATAATAATAATAATAATAATAATAATAATAATAATAATAATAATAATAAATAGTTGTTAGTACTTCCTTAGCTGAAGATGACTTCTTTGGAGGTATTAAGAGAGCCCAATTATTTGAAAAAACAGATTTTGTTATTCCAAAAGTTACAATAAAGTTAAATGATAAGGATTATAATAATTTTTTTTTAAAATATCAATGTGAACGTGATATGAATGTCCGATATCTTAATAAGAATGAGGCATGTCTCACTGCATCATGGGTTGATTTTGATTATGCCATGAAAGAAGCCATTAATCTTAAATTAATAGATAAAGCTGCCATAACCGACCCGGAGGACATGAAAATAATAAATAATAAAAAAAATATCACTTTATCTGATTTTGAACAGATTATTAGTAAATATTCAGATAAGAAACTGGAACAGGTCCTCTCTAGCAGTTACGGTTTAATTAAAATTCCAGATTATGAGACTGAAAATGCCGAATTAATTTTCGATCTTAATGGGTAAAAATTTTTTTTTTTTTTTTTTTTTTTTTTTTTTAAATATTTATCATTAGATATTACTTTACTATGAAAATAATATTTGTTTTACCTAATTATCTATATATATTTTTATTTTATTTTATATAAATATTTATTTATTTATTCTATCATAATTTTTTTATATAAAAAAAATATTTTCTTTTTTATTTAATAAAATATCAATAAAATATTAATAAAATCTCAAATCAAAATTTCACAAAAACAAAAACAAAAAAAAAAAAAAAAAAAAATGAAAAATAGTGAAGTTACCAAAGTAGAAAAAATTAAATTTTCTGTTGGTGGCAAATATACCAAAAATTTTGAGAAATTAGGGTATAACGTTAAAATTAAGAAGGGACAACTATTTGAAAGGAAACAGCTACGTTTTCGTTCTGAAGCCGTAGATCCTTCCTTCCTTCGAGAAAAGCTTGCCTATGATATTTGTAATGTAGTAGAGTTGCCTTCCCTTTCACTAAATTTTGCTAAACTTTATTTCAACGATAAATTTATGGGATTATTCGCTATGAGAGATGCCTTTAAATCTCAATGGATAGAGTATAATTATGGTGAGAAATCCACGAAACATCTTTACACCTGCGATAGAAATTATGGTAATAATAAATTTTTCAACTGTATCAATGATGATGAAGATATCGTTGATGACCCCGACTTTAAGGCATTTCAAGATCGTTTAGAGAAAACAAAAACCAGAAAAGAATTGGAGGAATTCTTTGATGTTAAAACGTTCATTAAATGGCAAGCTCTAAAATATTTATTTGGTTCATGGGATCACATCACCAATGCCCATAACAGTTTTATCTATATGTATCATGATAAGGAGAAAGGTAAGGATCAATGGATTCCTTTACTTTATGACTATGATAGTGAATTTGGTGCCTACAAAATCTCCAATACTCGCAGAACATTTACTCAAGAAATCTATGATGGTTCAAATCCTCTTTTTAAAATCCTTGATTTAAATGAAGAGAATGAGGAACTCCTTAGGGATATGGCGGAAATTATGGAAAAGGTCTTCAATCCAAAGAAGCTCCTTCCACGTATCGATAAATTAAAGCAATTTATTGCCCCCTTTATTAAAGAGGACCGTACTCCAGATGAGAATGGTTCCCTTCCCGGAAGGGTGAAAAGAATTAACATTAAGATTGAGGATTATTTCAACTATGAAGATTTTCTTGAGAATACGGAATTTACAACCGTTAAACTTAGAAAATATCAAAGTGACTCGATTTATAATGATGACTATATTCTCGGCCTAAAACAATGGATAATTGAAAGATTTAGATTTGCCTGTGAAACCTATAAAATGGATTGTTCCTATGCTAAGGAATATCTTGAGGATATGAATTACACCATTAATACCATTAGTTATGAAGAAAAGAATGGTGGTTGCCATAACTCAGGCTATAATTGTTGTGTCTTTGATACTACTGCCGTTCAAACCGTGGATGTTGTTGGCAAATGGGGGATTGAAAATGGAGATTGGTGTCTCTTTGATGAAACTGCTTCTTCTGAAGCTGAAGCTGGAGCTGAAGAAGACCATGATTCCTGTTGGTCAAAGAGTTTAGGTTACCCATGCTGTACCTCTAAAACAACAGAACTAATTTACTTTTCTAAAAGTGCGAATAAATGGTATGGTGTTGAAAATGATGAATGGTGTGGTATTGTTGACCTTCAACTTTGTCCAAGTGGTGGAACCTATAAATGTTGTTCTTCCTGTGAAATTCTTTATACTGACACGGAAGAATGGGGTATTGAAGATGGTGAATGGTGTTCCATTCCTCATTCCTGTAAATCACAAATTAATTCCACTACTACTACTACTACTACTACAAAACCAAAAACAACAGTTACCACCACAATCACTATCACTATCCCTAAAACCAAAACTACAACAACTTCAACAACTACAACAACTCCAATTCCAGAAATTACTACTACTATCACTACCACAACAACAACAACAACTACTACTACTACTACAAGTATAGATAGTATAACTGAAAACCCGACCATTTCTTATGAAACTCTTCACATTGAACCTGATGATCAAAGCTTTTCATTAACTGATGAAATTAATACTGAAGTAATTATTGAAGAACAATCCCTTTTAATAAATGATAAGATATTGGTTACTACAGCAGCTAATAGTACACTTTCATCATTATCAACTTCCACTACCTCTAAAACATCAACAATTACTACTACTACCACCACCACTACTACTACCACTACTAATATTACTATTTCATCACCAACCAATACTAATTGTGCTAGAGAATTTAATGTATGTGGTGGTATTAGTAATCCTTATGCACCAAAATGTTGTAAATCTGGTTACATTTGTGTTTCCTTTAACAAATATTTCTCAATTTGTATGCCAGATAATTCATCACAATCCAAATCATCATCATCCTCCAAAGGAAAAACGGCAACCACAATCACAACTACAACTACAACTACAACAACAATAGCTGCAACTACAACTACAACTACGACTACAACTACGACTACAACTACGACAACTAAGACTACTAAGACAACAACACCTACACCACAAGTAACTTGTGCTAAATCGTATGAAGCCTGTGGTGGATCAAGATATCCAAATGTACCGAAATGTTGTACTCCAGGTAATGTATGTGTGAAGAATAATAATGTATTTCACCAATGTATGCCTGCTCATTTAGTAGCCAACACCGCCGACCCTTCAAAACCCAATTCAAAAGACTCGAATTCTAATTGTGCTAATGTTTATGAATATTGTGGAGGTATTAATTATCCAAAAGCACCAAAGTGTTGTAAGCCAGGTTCAAAATGTGTTAAATTTAATGAATATCATCATCAATGTATGCCTGACTTTATTTAAAAATAATATGAAAAAAAAAAAAATAACTATCTAACAATATAATAAATTATAAAAAAAAAAAAAAATTATGACTTATAAAATTATATTAAACATTCAAATTACTATAGATTTATTATTAATATTATGATGATGATTATAATTAGCATTAAGATTAGTATTAATAGTATTATTATTATTTTATTATTTATATTAATATTAATATTAATATTATTATTATTTTTATATTTCTGTTTTTGTCTTTACAATAAATCAAATCTATACTAGAATTATCAAGTGATTTATCTAATTTATTTAGTAAAGTTAATTAATTATTTTAATTTGTTTTATTTTATTTATTATAAACAAATTATAAAAATATTTTATATAAAAAGATATATTTTTTAATAAAATTTTAAAAATATTCAAATATTTTAAAATAATAATATTAATTTTTTTTTTTTTTTTTTTTTTTTTTTTTTTTTTTTTTTTTTTTTTTTTTTAATCATTTTAATTTAAATTCGTTTGATTTAAAAGTCAAAAAGTCACATTGATTAATAATGAAAGACTATTTTTTTTTTTTTTTTAATGTATAAAATGAAACCAATAAATATTAAATATTAATATTTTTAAATATATAATAGATAAATAATTTTAATCATCTCATAATTAAAGTTTTTGTTGGTATAAAAATAATACAATTAAAAAAAAAAAAAAATTAATACAAAATTTATAATTTAAATTTATAATATTTGATATATTCATAAATGTTAAGTTTTTTATATAAAATATAAAAATAAATAAAATTTTATATTTTAATAGACATAAATATTAAAAAAATTCGATATTAACTAACCCTTAAGTCCATTAATAAATGTCCATTATTTTATTAAAAAATTAAATAAATAAATAAATAATTAAATAATTAATTAAATAAATGTATCTATAAGGGATTAATACATGAAATGATAAACAATGAAATAGTGAATTTTAAAGGAAAAAAAAAAAAAAAGCATCATTATATCTTAAGTGAGTTTTGTTAATTTTTCAGAATAATTACTATTATTAAAAACTTAAATTTCAGTCCTTTAAACCCTGAGGTACTTATTTTTAAAAAATATATATATATAATATATATATTAATTTTATTAATTGCCACAGCTAGAAATATATTATTTATGTTATATATATACATATTAGTATTTATATTTCTAAATTGAATTAAAAAAAAAAAAAAAAAAAAAAAAAAGAATAAAATTAAAATAACTATAATAAAAGTAATATTAATAATATTCATAAAATATAATGTATCTATAAGTATCTATTTATTTTGACCTGTTATTGTATATTATCACATTATTATAAATAACTAAAAATAAATAAATAAATAAATAAATAAATAAATATATAAATCGATGGACCATACATATTAAATATATTTTATTAAAAAAAAAATTAGATAGATATTAAAAAATAATAATAAAATTAATTATATTAATATATTATACAATAAAATGTAATATATAATTAATTTAATTTAAATTATGAAATATCTTTAATTTGACCTTCATATACTACATAAAGAAATTGACAATATTATTTATAAATAATAAAAAAAAAAAAGTCTTCAGAATTTATAATATTATTATTTATTACATATGGAGTAAGATATACATAAATGTTTGATATCATATATCAGAATATGCATAAAACATATAATAAAAAAAAAGATATAACTAAAAATATTGATAATAATAAAAAGAAATTATTATTATATTAATAACAAATAAATAAACATATAAAAAAATATATTATCAAATAAATAAACGTACAAAAAAAATATATATTTTTAATAAATAAGAAAATATTTAATATATTAAAAACATAAAAAAAAAAAAAAAAAGATAATAATAAATATCTATTTAAATATACATTGATTTATTAATTATCATTAAAAAAAATTATACAAATACAAAATGTAATATATATATATAAAAAGAAAAGGATATTTGAATAATTATTGATTTGATTTGATTTGATTTTGCCTTTCTCTCTCTCTCTCTTTCCAAATAAAAGTATTTATCCAAAATGAATAAATATTAAATGATGAAAGTTTTAATGCATTTATATATATATATATATATAATATATAATATAAATATTATTAACACATTTAATTCAAATGATTTTTATAAAAATAATATTTATCAAGAAATAAAAAAAAAAAATTTTTTTATAAACTTTATTTATTATTTTTATACATTCCATAACAAGTCAAATTTTTAATTTTTCTTTTCTTGTTTTTTTATTCTAAACAAATTTTGATTGTTTTTATATAAAAGGAAATAATTAATATTAATAAATTTTTATTTTATTTAGTTTATTTATTTATTTATTTGATTATGTATATATTTATTTATTTATTTATTTAGTTATGATGTATATTTAAATATTAATTAATGATTAAATTTAATAAATCTAATTTAAATTAATAATTTATCCAATAATAATTTTTATATATTGTTATTCATTATTCTATAATAAAACAATTTATATCTTTGCATTTTTGACTGTTTATATAAACAAAATAAATAAAAAAAAAAAAGAAATATTAAAATTAAATTCAATTTATGTTAATAAATAAATAAAAAGGTATTATTATATTTAATAGGTAATTAAATAATAGTATTATAAATCAGACATTCAATCTATTAAAGATGGAAGAAAATAAAAAAAAAAAAATATAAAAAAGATAAATTTCTCCTTCAAAAAAAAAAAAAAAAAAAAAAAAAAATCAATAACTAATTTACAGTTGTTTCTTTTATTTTTTAACTTACATTAGATTTTGTAAAATAGAAAAATATATATACTTAAAATATATTTTATAGAAAAAAAAAAAAAAAAAAAAAAAACTAATTATTACTAATTATAATATTAACTGCATCGAAATTTTAAATCAACAAGCAAACTCATACCATATAGGCATTTACTTATAATAAGAAAGAAGAAGAAGAAGAAGAAGAGAAATTCTTATAATAATGGATCCAGTTAATCAAATTTTTACCACTTCTTTTGACCCTGATAATGATAACACCTTACATTCCTTCTCCAACTATTTTATTAATAGTTATTTTCCAGGTTCACATCCAATATATAAAACGGTTCCAGAGGAACAAATGAATGATTTTGTTAATAGTAATGATACCTACTATATCACTGATAATGAAAATTTGTCACTTAGTGAAGGCAGTGACGACGATGGAAACGAAAACACTCTCAATAATTATAATAATAATTTCAATCATATCTATAACTTTGTGAATATTTTTGAATCTTTTTTGGCCAGTTCTCATGAGGTATATCCCTATCTCTTTGATGAATATCTTACTCATGAATATCCTACTTATGAATATCCTGCTTATGAAAACCCTAATCATGAATGTTCGACTAATGAATCTTTAGATAACAAATGTCCTACTGGAAGTGATAATAATGAAGATTCTATGGATATTGAGGATTATGCTGATGATACTACCAGTGACTATTCAGGTTATAAAAGTTCTGATGATAGTGAATATTCTGATGATAATATTCTTGATGTTGATGATATTGATATTGACAATGTCGATGTTAATGATATTGATGTTAATGATATTGATGTTGATGATATTGATGCTGACAATGCTGATGTTAATGATGTTGATGTTGATAATTATTAGAATTCATAGTCTTATTATTATTATTATTATATATGTATTTAATAAATAAATATTTTTTTTTCTTGTTCTTTATACCTGACTTCTCTTCCCATTTTAAAGTTTCTTTGGAATATTGTTCAATTTCTTCAAATAAAGATTTTGCACCATAACAAAGGATACGTAACATATCATCTTTTTCAATCGGAATTTGATTTTTACTTAAAGAATTCACTATTAATTGATTTAACGCAAGTTTTTTTTTTGATTATTGACTTGGAATCATACGTTCTTTGGCACTATCTTTTATTACTAATTTATAGGCGGCTACTACCTTTTTTTGACCTGAGGAACTCCAATCATGATCATACATAATAATGGTATCCGCTGTTGTTAAGTTAATACCTTAACCTTCCAGTATGAGTAGTTAAAAGAAAGATGAAGAGATCAGAATCTGGTGAATTGAATGCATCAATTCTTCGTTGTCTTTCACCGGAAGATGTGTCACTATCCAAACGGGAATACCGATAAATTTTCAAAATCGAGGAATCGCTCCAAAAAAGATTTAATAAAGTTTTCATTGTACTAAAACTAAGGACACAATGATTTTGTTCTTGTAACTTTTTTTTTTTTCAAGCATAATCTTTAAGAGTTGGAATTTGCCCACAAACATCAACTAAATGAATATATTCTACATTAATATCCTTAAAATTCGGGTTCAATTCTTTGATTAAGATAAGGATGATTAAAGCATTTTGCTTTTTCAATTCTCTAATATATTAATACTGGAAGATAAAGATATTTTCTTTATCATGTCTGAAGTTATAAAATATTGAAAAATTTTTTTTTCCAAAAATTCCTTTATATACTCGTTTTTGAAGGGTTATCATTGGTACAGGAACTATTAAAATAATATATATATATAAAGAAAGAAAAGAACAAAAAAAAAAAAAAAAAAGAAATGAAGTGAAAAGAAATTAAATGAAAAGAAAAAAAAAGAAAGAAAGAAAGTAAAGTAAAAAAAAAAAAAAAAAAAAAAAAAAATAAGGAATTAAAGAAATTTTAGTAAAATTAAAAATAAAAATAAATTTAAATTTAAATTTATATATAAGATTTTAATTTTTTTTTTCTTTTTCAGTTAAAGTAATTTTTGATTTATTCATATTCTCAAAAATATTATTTAATTTCACTAATTTTTTGGAATATCCTTTATGCTTTTGGCCTTCAGTTCAATCAATCTTCTTGGCCCAATAAAGCATATCAATATTGTTTTCTCCATATTCACCTTTAAAGTATTTCAATATAGAATAAGAAGATTCTATTTTTGTAACATATTTTACAATGTTTGGATTAATCGAGTTTAAGATAAATAAATCTTGTTTTCTTATTATCTATCTTTACTTTATTCTTCTCAGCATATTTATTAAGGTTATTTATATATAATATGTCACTAATTATGGTATATACCATATTTCAAAATTGTCCCCTGTCAGGCGGACGGTACTCTCATTTAAGAGTTATTATTAATTATTTCTTTTTAATTATTATTTTAAGATCTCTATTTTAATGAGACACTTTATCTATATTTTTTTTTTTTATTTATATATATTTATTAATATATTTTATAAGCAAGTAATTGAATTTTAATTATAAATAATAATGAGTAAAATATTATAAAAGTTAAGTTTTAATCATATGAATTCATGATTTACATTAATCAATGTATAAAAGTAAGAAATGATTTTATTTACATAAAAGAATTTTTTTAACATAAATAATTTTAATTGTTCATAAAATAAAAATATTTACATGATAAAGTATAAAGTTAATAGATTAAAATATATTCATATTATAACTATATTATATTAAATATATTAAACTTTTTTTTAACATAATAAATAGAAATAAATTTATAATTTCATTACATAGATTTATCCTATGACTTCATATGATTTATATTAATTTTTTTATGAATATATTGTATATATTTTATTATATGAAATATTATATAACTTATTTTATTGAATATTTACTTATTTTGACAACAATAATAATAAATTAATTTTCGTAAAATAATATAATTATATATAATACTTTAATAAATTACATAATAAATAAATATATATATATAAATTGCGGAATGCAACTTATCGAAAAATTTCATTTCAATAATTTACATTTGCAATTTTTTTTTAAAAGTTAATAAATAAATAAATTAATAATATAACAAATAAATAATATATAAAATTTAAATAAATAACTAAATAATAAATAAATAAATAAATAAATAAAATTATAATAAATAAATAAATTTAAAATTAAATTTTTTTTAAAAAAAGAAATATATATAATAATAAATATACATGAGAATTAACACACTAATAATAAAAAAAATTTTATCACACGTTTTAAACGTTTTTGTACCATTTGAATTTTTTGTTAATATCAGCCAACATGCTTTCCTTGTCTACATGTTTTAAATTTATTTTTTTCTATAATAGTGTAAATTTCCTTATCAGGAAGAATATTAAAGTAAGTAGTCTTAATATCAAGTTGGAAGATGGACCAGTGAAAAGCAGCGAACATTATAAAATGAGTTAAGACTGTCAATATTTAAAGTAGGAAAAATAAGTGAGATAAATAATTAATACCTTATTTTTGACGGAAACCTCTGACAACAAGACGAGATCTATATTAATAAATAAAATTATTATTATCTTTTTTTTTTTTTGTAGCAAAAATCTATCAAGTAGAAATAATGTTTTTATTTGGATGAACTTTTGAAATAAAAGTTATAATCTTATTTGAATATAAAATTATTTAATTTATAATTCCGGTATTATCTTTAATACCATTAATCCAGTAAATTTATTGTTGCAATTTATTTCTTTGACATATCTATTAGGGGAATAAGAATAAATATATGCGATAATATAGATAATCATAGGAATCTAACTTTCTTCTTACAGTTCTAAGGGTAGAAGGAATAACTGTTTTTGAATCTGGAGAATTTGGAGGTAATGATCGTTTTCCGGAAGAGCTAGGATAATCAACTTCATTATTATTAATCATTATATCATCTATAATTTCTTTTTCATTAGATTTTTCTTAAATATTATTATTAGTTTGAGATGGATTTTGAGTATTAGAATAATGGTCGTCATTTGAAGAAATATCTTAAGAGTCATGGAAAATTTTAGTATCATCTGAAATTTTGTATGAAGCATAATTATTAAACGTATTATCATTTTGTGTATTATGAGAATCAAGTGAAATTATTGATAATTTTATTTGAAGGTGTGTTAGAAATTTGAAAATTTGTATTTTTATTGCCATTATTTGTCTTTCAGGTTTTTATTCTGGTGGTTACTCCCGAGAACTAACCACCAGAATGTTTCTGGATCTACCCCATTATTACCTTCTCAATTTATAAGTGGTGATTTTCATTCTTTAAAGGCGCTTTTCCATATAAATAAAGTTAATGTTTGCTATTCCTGATGCTAGATTATCAGATTACTACTGCAGAAAGTACCTGATCTGTAGGAGGATTAATATATTTGTTCCTCCTCCGATGTTAGCTCAAATAATTTTCAGAACAGAAGCACGTTGTACTAAGTAACATATAGAGAATGTCTTTCATATTAGCCTTGCTTAAACTGAGGTCCATGTCAACCCCGAAACGGTATGGCAAAGAATATAATGAAAGTCTGATACCTTTAAAGGAAAGACTGGAGAAGCTATTGTTCTCTCTCTCTTGATAATCTCAATTTAAAAAAAAAATAATTATTATTGTTCGATAAAAAAATTTTATTATTAAAATTATAGGTTATTTTTGAAAAATTATTATGATTCATAATTTATTTGAAATTTCAATAATTTTATGTATATAATTAATATAATTTAATCACGTGCATTATTAAATTATTATTTAAGGGAGTATTGCATTTCGACATAATTTATGTATAATCATTTATTCATGTACTACAATGTGGCTTGTAAAAATAATGAATAGGATAGTCTTAAAATTATTCCATATTTTTTTTTTTTTATAATTTAATTTTATTAATATTTATAGTAAAAAAAATAATAAATAATAAAGTAAAATATAAAATAAAAAAAAAAAAGTAAAATATTAGATAAAAAAAATAGATTAAAACAAAAAAAATTAAAAAATAAGAAATAAAACTTTTAATTTCAAATATTTATAATAAATGAAAAATGAAATTAGAAAAACCTCAATCCCATTTGATATAAATCCAAAACATATATATAATGAAATATCTGAAGAAATTGGATTGATATGCCCTGAAAATAATCATAAAATTTATTTGCTTTATAAAGCTATTACAAATTTTCCTTTTATAAATCCTGAATATATATTTGGTATTTATAATTATATTAAAATTATATGCCAAATATATAATTATTTCTATTTTTTAAATCTTTTGGAATATTTTAATAAGACTTATTTATATAAATATGATATTCAATATTGGAATTATTATAACGATATAAACCACATAACAAATAATGCTTCAGAATCTTTTAACAATTACTTAAAAAAATTGTTTTACAAAAAACCTTCTTTTTATTAATTGATTTATCAATTAAAAAGAGAACAATCTTTATCTTACTATAATTACAAAAGGAAAATTGAAGGAGTTTGGAAAAGAAAAAAAAAGAAGAATATTAACAAAAACTGATGAAATCAATGATTTAATTAAAAAATACAAAAAAAAGGAATCCGAATTAATTGATAAAAAATGTGATAAAAATGATATTATTGATTTATGGTATAAATATTTATTAGAATTAAACAAGCTCTAAGTTTA
Source organism: Neocallimastix lanati (nom. inval.) (assembly GCA_016946835.1). Classification (NCBI taxonomy): domain Eukaryota; kingdom Fungi; phylum Neocallimastigomycota; class Neocallimastigomycetes; order Neocallimastigales; family Neocallimastigaceae; genus Neocallimastix; species Neocallimastix lanati (nom. inval.). The sequence continues at coordinate 662,251 of JACVTC010000084.1, read as the reverse complement.
TAAATAATAATAATTAACTAGAATATATATAGTTTAAATTATATTAATATTAATATCAATATATTTTATTAATATCAATATCATTATATTTTATTAATATTAATATCAATATTTAAATTTTATTAATAATAAATATTTAATATTAAAATAAATTTTATTTTATTATTTAATTAGTTTAATAATAAAATATTAAATATTTAATAATAAAATATAATAATAAAATGAAAATTAATTAAATAATTAAAAATAAATAAAAATAAAATAAAATTCTTAACAGAAAACTTATTTATTCTTTTATTTATTATTTTTTCTAGTTTTTATTTTATTTTTTTAATGCTAAAATACAATAAATAATAATATACGTTGAAAGTTGTGGCGTATTACGTACTTTATACGCATTGTACAAATATTTATGCTGATTATACATAAATTATGTCGAAATGCTTCACATCCATTTAAGTGAAGGTTTATGTAAATATTATCACATGTAATCAAAAAGTATTATTTGAAATTATTTAGTACATACATACGGGTTACACAAAATTTAAAAGGTTAGAACATAAAATAATTCACATAATATGTAAATATAAATACACTATAACGAATTATAGAATAAATAAAAATATAAAATAATATATAAAATAATATGAATAAATATATATAAAGTATAATTTAATAATAATAATAATAATAATAATAATAATAATAATAATAATAATAATTAATAATAATAATAATAATAATAATAATAATAATAATAATAATAATAATAATAATAATAATAATAATAATAATAATAATAATAATAATAATAATAATAATAATAATAATAATAATAATAATAATAATAATAATAATAATAATAATAATAATAATAATAATAAAATAATTTTTTTTAAATAACACCTAAAAATTATTATGTAAATACATATATTGATTTATTATTTTAAATATATATCTTTTTTTTTTGACCAATAAATTTTTTTTATAACACTATTTGGATTGATCATTTTAATATAAAACTATTTTTTCAAATACATTATTAAAGAATAATATATTAATCTATATTTTATATTATAATGAAATAAATTGAATAATATATATAATATTTTTTTTTTTTTTTTTTTTTTTTTTTTTTTTTTTTTTTTTTTTATTGTTATTATTTAAAAAAAAAGAGATTTATTAATTATTATTAAATTGCTCTTTTTTATTTTATTTTAATTATAGTTTGATTTGTTTTTTTGTTTTTTTTTTTTTTTTATCCAAAAACTTTTATATTTAATATTTAATTAATTGTTCGAATTATTAAATATAAATATTAAAAGATCTAATTTTATTTATAATATCTATTAAAGCTATTTAAGGATTTTCTAAAATATTAACGAATTAAAAATTTTTAGATAATTCAACCTTTTTTTATTTTTGTAAAAAACAAAAAAAAAGGAATTAATATAAAATTAATTGTAAGAAAGAAAAAAAAAAAAATTAAAGGATAAAATAAAAAAAGTTTAATAATATATCAAGTGCAAATCAAAATGGAAGACGAAAATTTGAATAATACTGAAGATTATACTGAAGATATTGACATTGGCTATACTAATGTTGCATGGGATAAATTAATTAATGAAATTGTTCCATCCGAAATTTTGTCATCAAGTATTAAAAGAAGATTGTATTGTTTAGAAAATTTAAATAAAAAATTTAAGAATCAAGGTAATTAAATATTTAAAAGTTAATATAAGTAATATAGTTAATTAATCACAATAAATTGTTATTAGCTAAAAATTAAAAAATATGAGATTAAAAACATTAAATATTATATGAATATATGATTTTAAATAGATTTTCAAGACAATTTAACCCCAACGCTTTTAAAGATACTTTTTTTAACTACACCACGTTATATGGACAATGCCTCAAGAACTGAAGTTATAAATTTATTAAAAAATATTTATGAGAATAACCACAGAAGAAAGAACGATGAAGCATGTGATAATGCTGTTATAAAAACATTAAGCCATTTAATTGAAAAAGAAAACAAATCTATTTTAAAGTAATATATATTTATTAAAAATAAATAAATTAATAAATTATATCCAAATCTGTAAAATATATATAACTAAAATTAAAAAATTAATATTAATAATTTTCAATTACTGAAAGTTCTTCATCTGCTAAATATAAATACGTTATTCTTACATGGACTTATAATTTACTTGATGTCGTATTATCTGAATCAACAAAAAATTCAAAACCAACAGTAACTTCTTTTTTAAAATCTCAATCTTTATTATTGGAACAAATTTTATTAGATGAAGCAGCCTCAGCATCTTTTAAGAAACAATCTATTAAAGTTGCAAGAAAAGTTGTTATTAAAAAAAAACGTTTAGGTGTTGAAACTTACCTTAATTACGCTTTAAATAATGAAGGAAAAAATTGGGCTTTGATTCTTGGATTAGCTGTTGATGTTGCTGTTAGAAAGAACTGGAAAGATATTATTGAAGGAAGAAAGGTATTTATATCATTTTATTATTGATATTATGTAAATTGAAATTTTATTAATTATTAAAATTGTTAATATGAATTAATATTTTTATATTTAATTAATTAATATAATTTAAAATTAAAGGAAGAAATAATGAAATTTTATATTACAAACATTGTAAATGGAAAAGGAACCATTAATGATATTTATCTTGTATGTAGTTTTATTGATCGTTATTGATTAATAGTAATTATAATTATATATATATATATTTTGTTAAATAATATATTTTATTAATTTTTTATTAAAATTATTTTATTTTAATCATATAAAATTATTTGTATTTTTAAAACCTTTTTTTTGCTTCATTGGAAAATATAACCTTTTTAAATGAAAGGATTCTTTTAAAACTTTCATTGAGAATTTTATGACTTATGATATGTTCAAAAAAGATATTCAACCATCTGTTGCAAGATTACTTTTACGTAGTCCAGAAAGTATTTTAAGTGTATTGAATAGTATAGCAAAATATGCTACATTTGATATGATGCCTTTATTGTCTGAAAAATCATTCTTAGATAGTGCTTTATCTAATGCTTATTCAACTAATGAAAACACAAAAAGAAATGCTCAATCATTGTTTAAAACTATTCTTAGTAAGAATTCATCTTCTGATGAAGCTACAACTAATAAAATTATTAAAGCATTAATGAAAGTTCCTGCTGGTATTTTTTATTCATTGTTTTTAACGAAATATAAGTTTAATATTAGTAATTGAATAATTGTATTAAATTAATACTAAAAAATAAAAATAAAAATTATTTTTATAAATAGGTAAAAATAGTCCAGAAGCTAAACAGTTTGCATACTCTACTTGTACATTCTTTAATTCATTACCAATAAATACAATTAAGGATACTGTTAGTCAATTAATTACTTTTTCAGGAAGAGAAAGTAATGAGACAACTATCAAATCAATTAATGAGAATATTGCATACTTGATCAATATCATGCCTGAAGACAAGCTTAATCAAGAAGTTATTAATTCTGTTATGCAATATTTAACTACAAGTTTATCTAAAGCAAATAAATCAGCTATTAGACTTGCACATTTATTTGGTATTAAGCACTGTTTAAATGAAAAATCATTTAAGTTTATTAGTAATAATAATAAGGGATTATTGGATTTAATCAATGTACTATTAAATACTTTGAAGAAAGTTCAAACAGCTGGTATTGGTATGTTAAATACTAATACTGTTAAAGATGTACCAAGTTCTGCAGAAGGTTATTATTGTATTGAATGGATTCAAAACTTTTCAAAATGGGAAAAAGATAATTTAAGTAAATCCGTTGTTGGTAAATTGACAAGTTTAATTTATATATTTATAATTATTATTAATATATAATATAATGTAATATATATAGTATCAATTTTTTTTTTTTTTTTTTTTTTTTTTTAAATATAAAAAGCTAATATTTAATAAATAAAATTTATTATAATTTTTATTTTGAAGAACCAATTTTAGAAGAAAGGAACTTTAATAATGATTTACTTGATAAGTCATCTTATTTAATTAATCATAAAATATACAGTAAACTTCAATTATCTGAAGAAGAAGATATGTCATTTGCTAAAATTATAGTTACATTATTAAAGAGAAATGATATTGAACAATTAATTTCTGAATGTGAAGGTGAATTTGCAGATGTAGTTGATTATTTATCCATTACATGCAAATATCATAAGGTTAGATGCTTTGTTAATGATGAAATTAAATCTCTTATGATATCATATTTAAAAGATGAGAATTTAGATGCTATTGATTTCTTAGTTAGAATTGTTTCTAATGGTATTGTTAATTTACTTAAAGAGTTAGATGATAATCTTTCAAAGAATCAAAATTCAAATAACTTAGCTTGGCCAGAAGATGCCACTTATAATTCAAGTGATTTTGAAGTAAAGTTATATAGTACTTTAAAGTCTCTTGTTCCAAATGCTTCTTTAATTGAAGGTGTTGATAAGGATGTAATTAATGACTATCTTGAGGATATTTTATTAAAATTAGTTATTATTTTATCTCATTCAAGTATTGTTAAGAAGTTAGGTGTTGATTGTTGGCTTCAATTATGTTATAATATTGAAATTGATCCTGTTAATCTTATTTCATTTAAATCTGAAGATTTATTAAATAAATGGTTAAACAAAGAAACTGAAGGTGCTTATTATGGAACTTTAAATTTAGATGATTCTTCTTTCTTAGAAGCAACTTTAAATGCTATTTCTATGTTTACTTCTGTATCTGAAAGTACTGTTTTACCAATAATTAGCAGTAATGCAATTAATGAATTGAAGAATTATAGAAATACTGAACTTACTCAAACAGATATTGATATCTGGAAAACTCCAGAAGGAGAATTATATGATGATCCTCTTAAAAAGGAAGATAGTAGAAGTTCAAATAAAAAAGATGATTGGGAAAAGAAATTACAAAAAGAAATTGAAGAAAAGCGCCGTGCTAGTGGTCGTGCTGTTCATCAAAAATTAACAAAGGACCAAAAAATTTTAATTGATAAGCAACTTGCTAAAGAATCCGAAATTAGACAAAATGTTCAATCTATATATGAAAAAGTTCAAACAGCAATTTTAATTTTGAATAGTACTATATCTGGTGTTGCTGCTAGTAATAAGAGTTTCTTAGAAGATGAAGCTGCTGAAAATGCTACTTTAGATAAATGGATTGGCGTTATTATTGACACTTTATTAAATGACGTCATTCTTTACGAACTAAACATTTTTAAGCAAGGTGAAAAGAAGGAATTTATATTTAGAGATGCTATTGAAACATTAGATAAAGTTGGAACTTGTCTTCCACGTAAGGTTCAAGATATTATAATGCCTCCAGTATTATTAATGGCAATTTTACGTTCATATGGCGTTGGAAGAAATGAAGAAAATGGCGAAATCCCATCGCATTGGTCATCAATTAAATTAGAAACATTAGTTAAGAATTCTTTAGGTAAAATGATTTCTTATCCAAAAAAATTCATTACACCAGCTACTTTTGCTTATATGTATCCTCTTGTTGATAATGTTCTCGGTGTTAAGGGTACTATTTCTACTATTCCTGAGAAAAATAGACTTGATTTAGTTGAAAAGTGTATTGAATTTATTGGTAAATATTATGATGAAGAATATGCTTCATGTGATTCAATGAGGAACACTTCAATTCTTAATGGTTTAATAGGTATTGTAGGTCAATATCCAAAGTTTGTTACTAAATGTTCAGAAGCTATTGTAAAGTTATGTGAAGGCGTTAGTATATCTCAAGAAAAGATTTATGAGGAAGAAGATGAAGAAGATGAAGAAAATGAAGAAAATGAACCTGTTGAAAAAGAAAAGGAATTATCGGCTCTCGAAGGTGAAGATAATGATTCATTCGTTAAAGCTTTACTCGATGGTTTACTTTCTGAAAGTAATGACGTTAGAAGTGTTTGTCTTAAAGGATTAACTATTGTTGATATTCCATATGGTGAATTAGATACTACTTATAATATTCGTGATTATGTCTCTGCTTTTGATGAAGATGAAGCTATTAGTGCATTTTCAATGGATTCATTCCTTGAAAAGAATGGTGAAGATGTTCATACTTTAGAAGAAATTATTGGTATTGCTGATCTCGTTACTCATCCAGTAGAAGTTATTAGAAATAATTCAGCTAAAGCTTTATCTAAATGTATTATGGATTATCCAGAAGCTCGTAATCCTGTTATTGATAAAATTTATGAAACTTATAAGGATCTTAATGCTCCACCAGTTCCGGAGTATGATGAATTTGGTATGGTTATTAAGGAATCCTTAATTAAGGAAGATAACTGGGAAGCAAGAAGTGGTTTAGCAAATGCCTTGAAGAATTGTGCTCCATCTATTTCTTCATGCTCAGATTTGAAAAAATTATACAATTTCTTAATTTATGATAAAGCTTTAGGTGATGAAAATTCGAAAGTTAGTAGAATAATGCTTGAAGCTGGTCTTTCAGCTCTTAAACTTAACGGAAAGGACCATATTAAGGAGCTTTTAAATATTATGAATGGCTATTTATCTAAACCAACAAGTGGTTCTGAAGAACAAGATACTATTCGTGAATCAGTTGTTATTTCATTAGGTACTCTTTCTCAACATCTTGATCCAAGTGATCCATCTATTCCAGTTGTTATTTCCAAATTAATTGATACATTGAAGACACCATCAGAAGCAGTACAAGAAGCTGTTGCCAATTGTCTTCCAGGTTTAATTAAGTCTATTAAGAAAGAAGAAAGTGCCGAATTAGTTCAAAAATTATTAGATGGTATACTTAATGGTAAAAACTATGGTGAAAGAAGAGGTAATGCTTATGGTCTTGCTGGTGTTGTTAAGGGTCGTGGTATGGGTACTTTAAAAGAATGTAATGTTATGCAAACCTTAAAAGAAGCTGTTGATAATAAAAAGAAATATGAATATAGAGAAGGTGCTTTATGTGCTTTTGAAACTTTATCTATGACTTTAGGTAGATTGTTCGAACCATATATTATTCAAATTATTCCACACTTATTAACTTGTTTTGGTGATTCAAAATCAGAAGTTCGTGAAGCTACTCAAGATGCTAGTAGAGTTATTATGGGAAAAATTAGTGGTCACTGTGTTAAGCTTATTTTACCAAGTTTACTTGAAGCTTTAGAAGATAAGAATTGGAGAACAAAGACCGGTAGTATTGAATTCTTAGGTACAATGGCTTTCTGTGTACCAAAACAATTAAGTATTAGTTTACCTCAGATTATTCCAAGCTTATGTGAAGTTTTGTCTGATTCTCACATGAAAGTTCAAGAAGCAGCTAAGAATGCATTAAATAACTTTGGTCAAGTTATTAAGAATCCAGAAATTCAAGAACTTGTACCATCCCTTATTGATGCTATGATTAATCCAGACACCAAAACTCCTGTTGCTTTAAAGGATTTATTAGAAACTGCTTTCGTTCATTATATTGATGCTCCATCTTTAGCATTAGTTATGCCAATTATTAGTCGTGGTTTAAGAGAAAGAAATAGTGAAACGAAAAAGATGGCTTCTCAAATTATGGGTAATATGTCTTCATTAACCGATAAAAAGGATATTATTCCATATATTGAAAGACTTATGCCAAGTCTTAAGGAAGTTTTAATTGATCCAAACCCAGAAGCTCGTGCTTTCGCCTCAAAGGCTTTAGGTACTATGATTGAAAAGTTAGGTGAAGATAACTTCCCAGGATTAATGGCTGAATTGATTGTTATCTTGAAATCCGAAACTAGTGCTGTCGATCGTTCTGGTGCTGCCCAAGGTCTTAGTGAAGTTTTACGTGGTCTTGGTATTAATCGTATGGAGAAACTTCTTCCAGAAATTATTGAAAATACATCTAGTTCTAAACAATATGTTCGTGAAGGTTTCATGACACTCTTAGTTTATCTTCCAGCTACTTTTGGTGATGAATTCCAAAACTATCTTAGTAAGGTTATCCCATGTATTCTTCATGGTTTAGCTGATGAAGCTGAAAGTGTAAGAGAGGTTAGTTTAAGAGCTGGTCAAATGATCGTTCAAAACTACTCTACTACTGCTGTTGATTTATTACTTCCAGCCTTAAAGAGAGGTCTCTTCGATGACAATTGGAGAATTCGTCTTAGCTCTATTCAACTTTTGGGTGACTTACTTTACCGTATTATTGGTATCACTAAGAATACTTTGAATGATGAAGATACTGAACAATTAGATGTCTATGGTTCTGAAACAGCTCGTAAGGTTCTTATATTTACTTTGGGAGAAGAAGGTTATATGCAAGTATTGGCTTCTATTTACATTGTTAGAAGTGATACTAGTGCTGTTGTTCGTCAATGTAGTATTCATATCTGGAAATCTATTGTTGCTAATACTCCTAAGACACTTAAAGAAATTCTTCCAATCTTAATGAATATGCTCATTAATAACTTAGCTAGTTCTGAATATGAAAAGAGACAAGCTGCTGCTCGTACATTGGCTGATCTTGTAAGAAAGTTGGGAGAAGGTATTCTTGATGAAATCTTACCAACCTTCGATAAAGGCCTCGATAGTGATAATGTTTACACTAGACAAGGTGTTTGTATTGGAATTGGTAAGATTCTTGGTAGTATTAGTAAGACTCAATTAGCTGACTTCGCCGAAAGAATGATTCCATTAGTTCAAAAGTCATTAGTTGATTCAGAAGCTTCTGTTCGTGAAGCTTCTGCTCAAGCCTTTGATGTCTTACATCAAAGTATTGGTAATAAGGCTATTGATGAAATCTTACCTAAGTTACTTAGTGATCTTAAGGATGGTGATAACTCTACTTATGCTTTAGAAGCTTTGAAGGAAATTATGGCTATTCGTGCTCATGTTGTATTCCCAGTTCTTATCCCAACCCTTATTGCCCAACCAATTACTGCTTTTAATGCTCGTGCTTTAGGAAGCTTAATATCAGTTGCTGGTCAAGCCCTTACTCGTAAATTAAATGTTATTATTCCAGCATTAATGAATGGCCTTGAACAAGAAGATGATGCCCAAGAAGATATTAGAGAAACTTTAAAGGTTGCATTATTGTCTATTGATGATGAGGAAGGTGTTATGGCTTTGATGGAATTATTATTAGAAACAATTCGTGATACACATTTGAGTAAGTGTAAGGCTGGTTGTTACTGCTTAGAAATATTCTGTTCTGAAAATCATGCTGATATATCTATGTACATACCAGATCTCTTAGATGTATTAATTAATTTATTGAATCATGATGATGATGAAATTGTCAAGGTTAGTTGGAAGACACTTTCAGCTCTTACTAAGGAAATTAAGAAGAATGATCTTTGTGAATATATTTCTTGCTTGAGAAAATCTATATCTGAAGCTTGTGAAAACTTAGGTCCAGATGAACCATTAAAGGGTTTCTGTTTACCAAAGGGTATTTCTCCAGTTTTACCAATCTATTCAGAAGGATTAATGCATTCCTCTTCTGAAAATCGTGAAATTGCCGCTCTTGGTATTGGTGAACTTGTTCAACGTACTTCTGCTGATTCTCTTAAACCATTTGTTATTAAGATTACTGGTATACTTATTCGTGTTGTTGGTGATCGTTCCACATGGCAAGTCAAGGCTGCTATTTTGAAGACACTCAATATTTTATTAACTAAGGTACCATCAATGCTTAAGCCATTCTTACCACAGTTACAAAGAACTTTCATTAAATCACTTAATGAACCTCAAGCTATTATTCGTAACCAAGCAGCTAAGGCTCTTTCAGTGTTAGTACCACTTCAAACACGTCTTGATCCTTTAATTGTTGAAATTAGTACAGGTTATAAGAGTGCTTCTGATGCTGGTATTAAGGAAGCAATGTTTGCTGCTTTGTATAACGTATTAAAAACTATTAAGACTGGAAAAGATAAGAAAATATCACCAGCTACTTCCGCTATTATTGAAAATACCATTTCAACTACTTTAGGTGATCATAGTATAGATCAAAATATTCTTTTATATGCAGCCCAATCATTCGGATCATACTGTGCTATAACTACAGAAGAAGAGTCTTCTACATTAATAAAGGATGCAATCAATAAGTTTAATAGTAGTGATTTAGTTGAAGATAGAACTGCCTCTATTTTATCCTTATTAAATGTTACCTATGAAGCTCCAGAATTAATTAACAAATTTGGATACCTTGATGATGTTATTGATATTGTTAAAGAATCATTTGAAAATATTGATACCGTTATGATTTGTGATAATGCTATTAAGATCGCAGGTCAATTACTTCTTAATGATGAAAATGATACTACTGATTTACTTGAGCGCCTTGTCCCATCATTTGCTATTTTATTGAAGCAAAGACCAAGCGAATGTAAGAGAACTGCTTTAATTATAATTAAAAAGGTAGCTAAAAAGGATCATAGTAGTATTAAGCCATTCCTTGGACAACTTATTCCAGTTATTATGACATGTGTTCGTGATAGAAATATACCTGTTAAGCTTTCAAGTGAACGTGCCTTAATTTACTTATTCGATTTAAAGAATGGAAATGATGTTCTTCAAGTAAGTATTATAAAATTTAATATAAATTAATTTATATAAATATTAATTATTTTTACATATATAAATATATAATATATATTTTAATTTTTATTCACAACAAATATTATTATGATAATTATTAAATTAGGAATATTTAAATACTCTTCAAGGTCCAGCTGTTCGTTCAACTGGTGATTATGCTAAGAGAGTTTTAACAAAATTAGCTAGTCAAGAAGTTGAAAGTGAAGATGAAGATATATTTGCTACTTTATAAGCATAGTTAATAAATTGAATAATGCTGAAAATAATTATCAATTATTCCAAATATATATATATATAATTTTTATTTTACAAAATAAGGTATATATATATATATATATATATAAATTTATAAATTTATAAATTTAAATAATAGATTATAAATTGTACAATTGCACATATATATTATATTATTATTATTTATAAGATTTTATTAATTTATAAAAAAATAAAATAAAATAAAATAAAACATTAAAAGCAAATAAATTTTAATAAAGAAAAAAGATAAAAAAAAAAAAAAAAAATTAAAATAAAATAAAATAAAATAATAATAAAAAAATTAAATTATTTAAATCAAACTAGAAATTACCAATAAAAGAAAAATAATAAATAAAATCATAGAATAAATAAACTAAATATAAAGGTATAAAGGAAACATTATTATTAGAAATAGTTAAGATAAAAATATGATCTTAAAAGTTTTTCGTTTGTAATTTTTTATTTTTTTTTATTATTTTTTTATTTTAATTAAAATATTGATAAAAATAAAATATAATAAGTATATAATCATATATTAAATTAAAAAAAAAAAAAAAAACAATATTTTATAATTTTATTGTATAATTCAATTTTTTTTTTTTTTTTTTTTTTTTTTTTTTTTTTTTTTTTTTTTTAAATAATATTAAAATTTATATATAGATATAGGTAAATTTAAATTTGTATAAAAAAAGAAAAGTACATGATTCTTGAATATATCATTAAAATATTAATATTATTAATGGAAAATAATATTTTCATTAAAAAAAAAAAAAAAAAAAAAAAAAAATTGAAATTAAGGTTATAACTATAAAAATTATATAATTTCTCCAAAATTTTAAAATATTAACATAATTGATTCTATATTCTATTAATAATATTTAAAATATAAAATATAATATATATATATGCTATTTATTATTAATTTTTTATTTTTTATTTTTATTTTTTTTATTCTTTTTTTTTTTTTTTTTTTTTTTTTTTTTTTTATTTTTATTTTTTTTTATTTTATTTTATTTTATAGTTTGATATATTATTGTTGCTATTATTATTATTATTAATTTTGTAAATTATATATGTTTATTAATAATATTTTTATTTAAATAAAATTATAAAAAATTTTCATTTAAATTTAAAATCATTATAAACATATATTTACTTTTAAGAAGTAATGAATTCCGAAAATGAATCTTATAATATATCATCGAATGAAGAATCCTTATTATCGGATGATGAAATAGATGATGATATTTTAACTATAGATCCTTTAAATAGAGAAGTTAATAAAAGTTTTGATACTATAAAAGTAAAATCATATATTTATTAAATATAAAATAAAAAATTTAAAATAATAAAAACTGATACTTAATTAAAATACCATTGTGCATAATTTTTATTTATTTTTGTAAAAAATATATAGAAAAATTTTAATTATAGAAATGTTTTAAGTCAAGCTGATAATAGTACAGGTATTATTAATAGATGTGATATATATATATATATACACATATATTTTTTTTTTTTTTTTTTTTTTTTTGAATGAAATTATTTATAAAATTTATTTAATTAAAATTTATCATAGAAAAGAAAAAAGATAAAATAGTAGATAAAGAAAATTCCGAGGAGCAGGTATATAATTATATAAACATATATTATATTTTAGAAATTTTAAATTTTTTTTTTTTTTTTTTTTTTTTAAAAAAATAAATAACTTATATAATTATATATTTATAAATAATATATACCAAAAATAATAATTAGGTTAAAGAAGTATACGATCACTCTCGATATCCGCCATTATTAAAGTATTTTTCAAGAACAAAGGCTTCTCCTTTTAAAGAAGATCAATATCAAAGATCTACATCAGATTCTATTGCTAATAATTATAGCCCCACAGCGGTTAATTTAGATATTAAGCATTTATTATCAACAAATGATAGTATTAGAGGAAATATAAAGAAAAAAAAATTAAGCCATGATAACGAGTAATTAAATAATATAACGGAATATAATTTTGTATAAATATGCTTTTTTAAATAATAACACATAATTTATAATAACTAATAATAATATTAATTAATAATATTAATAATTGATAATATTAATAATTGATAATATTAATAATCAATAATAACAATAATTTTAATAATATATAAATTAATAAAGAAGAATAAATGAGTCAGAAATTAAAATTATGAATAGTGAAATTGAAATGAGTGAAAGTAGACCATTAACACCATTGACTAGAATGAATATAACACAACCATTATCATTATTACCGGAACCACTTTCTAAACCACCAACACCTCCTATTCTTGATCCATATGATCTTCCCTCGGTAAATTTACAAAAATTATTAACTTCAGAAAATAGATATATGTATTATATTAGTGATGGTATAGATGAAAAAGAAATATATCCACTTCAAGAATCAACTATCGAAAATATAACAAAATTAGTACCTGAAAATTATATTAAACGTCCAAATTTACAAAATAAAAAGGCGGAAACAATTCAGGAAATAAATGATTATTATAATTTGGCAATGAAAAAAGCTATTCTAAATTACATATTATTAGATGATAATGAAAAAATAAGATTAAATATAACGAAGACACCTAAAATTTTTACACCAAGAATTTCAAGAGCACCGGTACCCTGGCATAATACATTAAATGAAGCAAAATGTGTAATTAATGAAAATTTATTTATTACAAATCCAATTATGCTTGAAGTTGCCAAAATATTTGAAAATTATCAAAATTGTAAAATTGTGGATATGTCAGTTTTTAATGAGTCAATTTTACCAGTAACAATTGAAGACTTTCAATCTATTTTAAAAGCGCAATGTGCATCATTTAGAAATAAGATTTTAAATGAGTAAGCATTAAATATTTAAAAAATTCAGCATATTTATATTATATTATATATTACTATAATTTTTTAAAAAATGATATTCATTGTATTATTAATATAATATAAAATAAAATTAATAGATGGATACCCACTGTTGCAAATAGATTTTATGACACAAAAGATTCTTGGTATTCTATTGTAACCTCATATCCAGATCCAGAAGTTGGTTTCAAGAGATTAGATTCATTTTTTAAATCTGTGTCTTCATTAATGGGAAATCAATTATGGAAAATAGCTGAAGCATCTATCACAGAATATGAAAATTTCTTTTCTCAATTTGAAAATGCACAATCAAATACATCATTATTTAAAATTAAGTTAAGTATTGTTGACACGCAAATTAGATTTGATCCTCCATTTATAGATGTTGAAAATACAATAATTAATATTTTAGAAGAAATAGTTAAAACTGTTAGGGGTGTGCCAAGAATTGAAAGAAAATTATTTACTTCATTAAGTAATTTACCTCTTAATTTATTTTCAATATCTATGAATGATGATAGAATTAACGGTGGAAAATATCTAAGAAAAATTATTGCTAAAAATACAATTTCTCCTCAAAAACATTTGATGTCATATGATAAATATAAACCATTAATTACCCATAGAGCAGACAAAAAAATTGACGATTTCTTAAAGAATAAACATTCATTAGATGATTTTGAAGATGTAAGCATTACTTAATATTATTCTTTACTATAGAATAATTATATATATATAAATTATTATTGTAATATTAATAATAAATAAATAAATAAATATTTAAAAAATAATTTAAATTTTAGGAAATTAATAAATTATTAGATATTGTATCAAAAATTAATAATAGTCCATCTGTTGTAAGATTTAGTATGATTTACTTAAATTGTGAAAATCTAAAAGGAATGTTAATTGGTAAATCTAAGGCATTAATACAAAAATTAGTATTACAAATTAATGAAATGAATACAAAGACATGTCAAAGGTTATAAATTTAAATTATTATTTAAAATAATAATAATAATAATAATAATAATAATAATAATAATAATAATAATAATAATAATAATAATAATAATAATAATAATAATAATAATAATAATAATAATAATAATAATAATAATAATAATAATAATAATAATAATAATAATAATAATAATAATAATAATAATAATAATAATAATAATAATAATAATAATAATAATAATAATAATAATAATAATAATAATAATAATAATAATAATAATAATAATAATAATAATAATAATAATAATAATAATAATAATAATAATAATAATAATAATAATAATAATAAAAATAAAATAATAATAATAATAATAATAATAATAATAATAATAATAATAATAATATATATATATATATATATAAGACTAATTAAACTGAATTTTAATTTTTTATATATAAATTAGTATTTGTGAAAGATATGAAAAAATTTCAGCTAAAGCAATGAAATTACCAAATGATACCGAGGAAATTGTTGAATCAATAAAATATGTTGAAAATGCCAAAACAGTTGATGTTGTTCAATTAAAAGAAGAAATTGATAATAGTGTTAAAACATTATTCTTTTTATTAAAATACTCATTTTTAACCGATGAAGAAATAAAATTGAATGGTATAACATTTACATGGCCTCAAAGAATTATGCCAATATTTGAATTAAGTAAAAAGAGAACTAATCAAAAGAAAATAAAAGCACAAGAAGATTTAAAGTTAAAAATTGAACAAACAACAGAAGAATTAGATACAATATTTGAGCAAATATCAAAATTCCAAGATTTCGGTATTATGGCTGAAATTAATGAATACTTAAAACAAATAAAAGAATTAGAAGAAAAATTGGAAAAACTTCATCAAACAATATTACGTATTAATTTTGAAGAAGAATTATTTGAATTTGTGAGGTCACCATTCAAAAAATATCAACAAATTTTAGATAGAATTGATCCATTTAAAAAACTTTGGGAGACAGCATATGAATTTCAAACAAAATATAGTACTTGGATGAATGGGAAATTTATTGATATAAATGCTGAAGATGTTGAAAATGATGTTACAACTATGTATAAAGCTATGATGAGATTGATAAAAGTATTTGATAATCTTGCAGTTCCAAGAAAGGTAGCTGAAAATATTAGAAATAAATTAGAAAAATTTAAGGTTCATCTTCCATTATTAAGTGCATTTAGAAATCCTGGTATGAAAAAGAGACATTGGGATCAAATTAAGGAAATTGTTGGATCTGATGTTGAACCAGATGAAAATACAACATTAACAAGTATTATAGAATTGAATTTAGGTCAATATCAAGGAAAGTTTGATTTAATTAGTGAAGCAGCATCTAAAGAAGCATCATTACAAAAAGCTTTAACTAAAATGAAAGAGGAATGGGTTGATCTAGAATTTAATTTAATTGATTATAAAGAGACTGGAACTAAGATTTTATCTGCTTTGGATGATGTGCAAACAATTTTGGATGATCAAATTGTTAAAGTTCAAACAATTCATGGATCACCTTTCGTTAAGCCAATTGAAGATGAAGTTATTGATTGGGAAACAAAGATTCAAACCATTCAAAATGTAATTGATGAATGGCTTCAAGTTCAAGCTACATGGCTATATTTAGAGCCTATTTTTACTTCGGAAGATATTATGGCTCAAATGCCAGTTGAAGGAAAAAAATTTAAGGCAGTTGATAAAACATGGAGAGATACAATGACAAAAACAAATGAAAATAGAAAAATTATTTTTGTAGCAACTAAAGTTGAATTATTAAATACATTAAAGGAATGTAATGAAACATTGGAAAATATTCAAAAAGGTTTGAATGATTATTTAGAAAGAAAAAGATTGCTTTTCCCAAGATTCTTTTTCTTATCAAACGATGAATTATTGGAAATTCTTGGTGAAACAAAGGATCCATTAAGAGTTCAACCACATTTAAAGAAATGTTTTGAAGGTATAGCAAGTCTAAAATTCCAAGATAATACTAAAATTGTTGCAATGTGTAGTAGTGAAAATGAAAGAGTTCGTTTAAAAGAAGTAATTGAACCTGCTTTGGCAAGAGGTGCTGTTGAAAAATGGCTTCTTCAAGTGGAAAAAGTAATGCAAGCAAGTGTTCATGAACAAATTCAAAAATCAATTAAATCTTACGAAGAAATTCCTCGTGAAAAATGGGTGTTGGAATGGCCTGGTCAAGTAGTTTTATGTGTAAGTCAGATTTTCTGGACTAGAGAGATTACAGAAACAATTATGAATAAAGAAACTAATGGTTTAGAACACTATAGAGATAAATGTACAAAACAATTGGAGACTATTGTTGAACTTGTTAGAGGTGAATTACCATTAATGGCTAGAATTACATTATCAGCACTAGTAGTTATTGATGTACATGCTAGAGATGTTGTTTCAGAATTGATAAAGGCAAAAGTTAGTTCAATAGATGATTTTGAATGGCTTAGCCAATTACGTTATTATTGGGAACAAGAAGAAGTATTGGTAAGAATGATTAATGCTACATTGAATTATGGTTATGAATATTTAGGTAATAGTCCAAGACTGGTTATTACACCATTAACTGATAGATGTTATCGTACTTTAATAGGGGCATTAGATTTAAATTTAGGTGGGGCCCCTGAAGGTCCTGCTGGTACAGGTAAAACTGAAACAACAAAAGATCTTGCAAAAGCTATAGCAAAGCAATGTGTTGTATTTAACTGTTCAGACGGTCTTGATTATATTGCTATGGGTAAATTCTTTAAAGGATTAGCATCTTCCGGTGCATGGGCATGTTTTGATGAATTTAATCGTATTGACCTTGAAGTATTATCAGTTGTTGCACAACAAATTTTAACTATACAACGTGCTATTGGTATGAATTTGGAACAATTTGTTTTTGAAGGAACAACAATTTCTTTAAATAAATCTTGCTCTGTATTTATTACTATGAATCCAGGTTATGCAGGTCGTAGTGAGTTACCAGATAATCTTAAAGCTTTATTTAGACCTGTAGCTATGATGGTACCAAATTATGCTTTAATTGCTGAAATTTCTTTATATTCATTTGGATTTGTTGAAGCAAGAACATTAGCAAAGAAAATTGTTACAACATATCGTTTATGTTCGGAACAATTATCATCACAGGATCACTATGATTATGGTATGCGTGCTGTGAAATCTGTTTTAACTGCTGCAGGTAATTTGAAATTAAAATATCCAAGAGAAAATGAACATGTTATTATGCTTAGATCAATTAATGATATTAATAAACCAAAATTTATTAGTCAAGATATTCCACTTTTTGAGTCAATTACCACAGATTTATTCCCAGGAGTAGAATTACCAGATCCTGATTATAAAAATATAACAGATGCTATAACAAGTGTTATGAAAGATTTTAATTTGCAACCAGTACCAAAACATATTGAAAAAGTAATTCAAATTTATGAAATGATGCGTATTAGACATGGTTATATGATTGTTGGTGAACCATGGTCTGGTAAAACAATGGCATATAGAGTATTAGCAGAAGCATTAAATAAAATGGCAGAAGCTAAATTAGGTGAAGAACGTGTTCAATTTACTGTAATTAATCCAAAATCTATTACTATGGGTCAATTATATGGTCAATTTGATCTTGTTACTCATGAGTGGACTGATGGTGTTATTGCACATGCTTTTCATAAATACACTGCATCAACATCACCGGATAGAAAATGGATCATATTTGATGGACCTGTTGATGCTATTTGGATTGAAAATATGAATACTGTATTGGATGATAATAAAAAACTTTGTTTAACTAGTGGTGAAATTATGAAAATGTCGCCAACAATGAGTATTATGTTTGAAGTTAAAGATCTTGCTGTTGCTTCTCCAGCTACTGTAAGTCGTTGTGGTATGATTTATATGGAAGAAGAATTAATTGGATGGAAACCAATTTTCTTATCATGGTTGAACACAATTCCTAATTTAAATGAAGAAAATAGAAAATTGATTACCACATTATTTGAATGGCTTGTTCCACCATTTTTACAATTTGTAACAGAAAATTGTAAAGAAATAACAGATATTCCAAAACTTAACAAAATAAATAGTTTAATTAATATATATGATTCTCATCTTGACTTCTTGAAAGATGAAAATTCAAAAATTGCACCAAATATTGTTGAAATATGGATTATATCATATTTCTTATTTTCGTGTATATGGTCATTCGGTGGTTCAATTAATGAAGAGGGAAGAGAGGAATATGATAAATTCTTTAGAGATGTTATTGAAGGAAATTTAAAAGAATATCCAGTACCTGATGATTTAAAAATTAATAAAATGATCCCAAGAAATGGTTCTATTTATGAATATATGTTTGAACCTGAAGTAAGTTAAATATTAATTATATATATATATTATTTTTGATTGGAAGATTTATGTTAATATATATATATATTAATTATTTTTTATTAATATTTTTTTAAATAAAGAAACAAGTATCTGGTGGAATGTGGAAATTATGGAGTGATAATTTAGAAAGTTTTGAAATACAGCCCAATACTAAATTTAATGATATTATTGTTCCAACCATTGACACTCAAAGATATACATATTTATTAGATATATTAATTTTACATGGAAAACAAATTCTATTTGTTGGACAAACAGGTACTGGTAAAACATCATATATTAATAGAAAATTATTGCATGGTCTACCAGAAAACTATCAACCTGTAATGATTAATTTCTCATCACAAACAACACCAAATCAAACCCAAATGATTATTTTAGGAAAATTAGATAGAAGAAAGAGAGGAATTTATGGTCCTCCAGTGGGTCAAAAGTCTGTTATATTTATTGATGATCTTAATATGCCAGCTAGAGATAGATATGGTGCACAAGGTCCTATTGAATTATTAAGAATGTGGAATGATCATAAATATTGGTATGATTTAAAAGATATGTCAGTTATGAATATTGTTGATGTTCAATTTATTTCCGCTATGGGACCAACTGGTGGTGGACGTAATCCAATTACTCCAAGATATCTTCGTCACTTTAATGTTATTGGAATTTCAACTTTTGAAGAAAAAACATTGAAAACTATTTTCCAGGCAATTGTCGATTGGCACCTTACTTCAAATAACTTTAGAACAGGTGTTCTTGCAATTAAGAACCAAATTGTTAATGCCACATTAGAAGTTTATCAAAAAGCTATTGAAAACTTGTTACCAACTCCGGCAAAATCACATTACACATTTAATCTTCGTGATTTTTCAAGAGTTATTCAAGGTATTTTACTTTCAAATTCAGAAAGATATCAAGAGCCAGAAAAAATTATTAGATTATGGACTCATGAAGCTTACAGAGTATTTTATGATAGATTAGTTGATGATGAAGGAAGAGATTGGTTCCATGGTGTAATAAGAGATTTAGTATCAAGATGCTTTGGTCAAAAATTTGATAATGTATTTGGTCATTTAACTGGTAAAAGTAATAGAGCAGTAGAAAATGATGATATGAGAAGCTTAATGTTTGGTGATTATGTAACAAAAGGTTCAACTGAAAAAATATATGATGAAGTTACTGATATTGAAGATGTTACTGAAATTTTGAAAGAAAAACTAGATGAATACAATTCCTTTAGTAATGCACCTATGAATCTAGTATTGTTTAGATTTGCAATTGAACATATATCTAGAATTTCTCGTATTCTATTACAACCTTCAGGACATGCATTATTGGTTGGTTTAGGTGGTGATGGTAGACAAAGTTTATCAAAATTAGCTGCATTTATGGCTGATTATTTCTTATTCCAAGCTATGATTACAAAAACATATGGACAAGATGAATGGAGAGAAGATTTAAAAAAACTATTAATTAAAGCTGGTGGTGAAGGTAAAAAATGTTTGTTTTTGTTCAGTGATTCCCAGGTTAAAGAAGAATCATTTTTAGAAGATATTAATAATTTATTAAATACTGGTGAAGTACCAAATATTTTCCCTGCTGATGAAAAAGCAGCTGCCTGTGAACAAGTTAGAAATGAGATGACAAAAATTAATCCTAAATTTAGTGCAAATCAAAATACATTGTATAACATTTTTGTAAGTAGATGTAAAGAAAATCTTCATATAAATTTATGTATGAGTCCTATTGGTGATGCTTTCCGTAATAGACTTAGGATGTTCCCTTCTCTTGTTAATTGTTGTACAATCGATTGGTTCCAAACCTGGCCTGAAGATGCCTTAGATATGGTAGCAAACAAATTCTTAGAAGATATCGATTTTGGTGATGATAAAGAAAGTATTGTACACTTATGTAAAGAAATTCATTTAAGTTCACAAGAATTATCCACAAAGTTATTTAATACATTAAGAAGACATACTTATGTTACTCCAACTTCATATTTAGAATTAATTAAAACATATAAAAGATTGTTAACAATGAAAAGAGCAGAAATATCTAATATTAAAAATAGATATGATGTGGGTTTGGGACAATTAGCACAAGCAGCTGAACAAATTAGTATTATGCAAACTAATCTAAATGATTTAAAACCTCAATTAATTAAAACGTCTAAAGAAACAGATGAAATGTTAGTTGTTGTTCAAAGAGAATCAGCTGAAGTAGAAAAAAAGAAAGCAGTAGTACAAAAAGATGAAGAAGTTGCAAATAAAAAAGCATCTGAAGCCAAAGCAATTAAAGATGAATGTGAAGGTGAGCTAGCTGTTGCTTTACCAGCTCTTGAAGCTGCCTTAGAAGCACTTGATACGTTAAAGCCAGCTGATATTACTTTGGTAAAATCTATGAAAAATCCACCAAGTGCAGTAAAATTAGTAATGGAAGCTATTTGTATCATGAAGGATATAAAACCTGCAAGAATTAAGGATCCATCTGGAAGTGGTAAAATGATTGAAGATTATTGGGGACCTGCATTAAAGATGCTTGGTGATCCTCACTTCCTTGCATCACTGAAATCATATGATAAAGATAATATTCCTCCAAGAATTATTCAAAAAATTAGAACAACCCATATACCAAATCCTGATTTTGATCCAAATGTTGTGAAAAATTCTTCATCTGCCGCAGAAGGTTTATGTAAGTGGGTTATCGCTATTGAAAAATATGAAACTGTAAGAAAAGTTGTTGCACCAAAACAAGAAGCTTTAGCTAAGGCAGAAGCAGAATTAGCAATTGAAATGGAAAAACTTAATTCTAAGAGAGCAGAATTAAAAGAAGTAGAAGACAAAATGGCGTTACTACAAAGTCAATATGATGAAAATATACAGAAAAAGACCGATTTACAAAACTTAATTGAAAAGAATACAAATATGCTTATTCGTGCTGAAAAGCTTATTGGTGGTCTTGGTGGTGAAACCACAAGATGGACAGAGGCTTCTGAAAGATATGGCGTATTATATGGTACAATTACGGGAGATGCATTATTAGCATCTGCTATGGTATCTTATTTAGGTGCATTCACATCGGCATTCAGGCAAGAGGCTGTCACAGATTGGAATAAAAAAATTAATGATAAGAATATTAAATGCTCTGAAAATTTCACTCTCGAAAGTACATTAGGAGATCCTATTCAAATTCGTTCATGGATTCTTTCTGGATTACCAAATGATACATTCTCAAAAGATAACGGTATTATCGCGTTTAACACAATAAGATGGCCATTATTTATCGATCCACAAGGACAAGCAAGTAAATGGATTAAAAATTTAGAAAAGAAAAATAATTTATCAGTTATTAAATTATCGGATGCAGATTTTATTAGAAATTTAGAAAATGCTATTCAATTTGGTACCCCAGCATTAATTGAAAATGTTGGTGAAGAATTAGATTCTGTATTAGAATCATTATTAGTTAAACAACTATTTAAATCGAGCGGTGTTTTATGTATAAAAATTGGTGATGATATTGTTGAATATTCAAATGACTTTAGATTGTACATAACAACAAAATTAAGAAATCCACATTATAAACCAGAAATATTTACAAAGGTTACTGTATTAAACTTTATGATTACTCCAGATGGTTTAGAAGATCAACTTTTAGGTATTGTTGCAGCTAAAGAAAGACCAGATCTTGAAGAGGAAAGAAATAAGTTAATTGTAGCATCTGCTGAAAATTCAAAACAACTAAAAGAACTAGAAGATAAAATATTAGAACTTATATCATCTTTTGAGGGTAATATTTTAGAAGATGAATCAGCAGTTAATGTGTTATCGTCATCAAAAGTATTATCTAATGAAATTTCGGAAAAACAAAAGATTGCACAGGAAACAGAACGAGAAATTGAAATAACTCGTACTGGTTATCGTCCGATAGCAGTTCATTCATCAATATTGTTTTTCGTTATTGCAGATTTAGCAAATGTAAGTTTAAACTCTAATACAAAATTAAATTTTTTCATTTATTTATATTTTTTTTTATGTATATATTTATATATTATTTTTATATTTTATTTTATTTATTTATTTTTTATTAGATTGAACCTATGTATCAATACTCTCTTGTATGGTTTATAAATCTCTTTTTACAATCAATTGAAGAAAGTGAAAAATCGTCCGATATTGAAATAAGAATTAATAATTTAAAGAATTACTTCACATATTCATTATATTGTAATGTATGTCGTTCATTATTTAAAAAGGATAAATTGCTACTTTCCTTTTTACTCTGTATAGGTTTAATGAAGAGTAAATCTGAAATAGATCCAGATGAATGGTCATTCCTTTTAACTGGTGGTTTAACATTAGATAATGATGCATTACCTAATCCTGCATCAGAATGGCTTACTAATAAAGCATGGAATGATATTACGAAATTATCAAAACTTCAAATATTTGAAAAATTTGTAGATGACTTTAAAGTAATAATATATTAATATATTTTAAAATATATATATATATATATATATATTATAATATTTATATATTAAAACTAATTATTATATTATAATAGGAACATATTAATGAATGGAAATTAATATATGATAGTTCTGAACCATATAAAGAAATGATGCCTGGTGAATGGGAAAAGCACTTAACTATATTCCAAAAATTACTTATATATAAATGCTTAAGACCGGATAAACTTGTTCCAGCTATTTTGGAATTTGTTAAGGTTAAAATGGGACAAAAGTTTATTGAACCTCCACAATTTGATTTGGCGGCTAGTTTTCAAGATTCAAACTGTTGTTCACCACTTATTTTCATTTTATCACCTGGTGTTGATCCAATGTCTAGGTAATATTATTATAGAAAATTTATTAATAATATTAAAAAATAAAAATATAATTACTAAAATTGTCATTATTGTATTATTATTATTATTATTATTATTATTATTATTATTATTATTATTATTATTATTATTATTATTATTATTATTATTATTATTATTATTATTATTATTATTATTATTATTATTATTATTATTATTATTATTATTATTATTATTATTATTATTATTATTATTATTATTATTATTATTATTATTATTATTATTATTATTATTATTATTATTATTATTATTATTATTATTATTATTATTATTATTATTATTATTATTATTATTATTATTATTATTATTATTATTATTATTATTATTATTATTATTATTATTATTATTATTATTATTATTATTATTATTATTATTACTATAATTATAATTATTATTATTATTATTATTATTATTATTATTATTATTATTATTATTATTTTGCTCAATTAAAATTGTAGTCTTCTCCGTTTTGCAGAAACTAAAGGTATTACTGGTCAAAAATTAACAAGTATATCATTAGGTCAAGGTCAAGGACCGATTGCTAGTCAAATGATAAAAACCGGAGCAAAGAATGGTTCATGGGTTGTACTTCAAAATTGTCACTTAGCGGTTAGTTGGCTTCCAACTCTAGAAAAAATATGTGAAGAATTAACTGTAGATAATACTAACAAGAACTTTAGATTATATCTAACTTCTTATCCCTGTGAAAAATTCCCTGTAACTATTCTTCAAAATGGTATTAAAATGACTAATGAACCTCCAAATGGTTTAAAAGCTAACCTTTTGCGTTCTTATACCAGTGATCCAATCTCCGATAGTTCCTTCTTTAAAGGTGTTAAAAAGGAAGCAGAGGAAGTATGGGAAAAATTCTTGTTTGGATTAGTATTTTTCCATGCTATTGTTCAAGAACGTAGAAACTTTGGACCTCTTGGATGGAATATTCCATATGAATTTAATGAATCGGATTTAAAAATTAGCGTAAGACAATTACACAAGTTCTTAAATGTTTATGATGAAATTCCTCTTAAAGCTCTTCGTTATTTAACGGGTGAATGTAATTATGGTGGACGTGTTACAGATGATCACGATAGACGCTGCTTAATGAGTATTCTTTCTGTATATTATAATATGGATATTTTAAAAGATGGCTATAAATTATCTGATAGTGGTATTTATACTATTCCACCTAAAGGTACTTATGAAAGTTATTTAGAACATATTAAACAGTTACCAATTATACAACATCCTGAGGTATTTGGCTTACATGAAAATGCAAATATCTCAAAGGATATTAGTGAAACTAACCTTCTTATTGATTCTGTTTTAATGACACAAGCAAGATCGTCTTCCTCTGGTTCAAATGCGTCATCAGATGATATGTGTTATACTTGTGCCACTGAAATTCTTGAAAAATTACCCGATAATTATGACATAAAATCAGCTATGAAAAAGTACCCAGTAGTTTATTCAGAAAGTATGAATACTATTTTAATTCAAGAACTTGTAAGATTTAATAAATTACTTGATGTTATTAAATCAAGTTTAAAAAATATATTAAAAGCAATTAAAGGTTTAGTAGTTATGTCATCAGAATTAGAATTAGTATATAATAGTTTATTAACAGGAAAAATTCCTGAAATGTGGAGTGCTAGTAGTTACCCATCACTCAAACCATTGGTAATAATATTAATAATAATAAAAAAGAAGAATGAATATAAATAAATATATTAAAAATTTTTATTTTTCTTTATTATTTATTTCATAAAAAAATTTTTTTTTTATAAAAAAAAAAAAAAAAAAAAAATAGGGTTCATATATTATAGATTTTATTGAGAGATTAAAGTTTTTCCAAACATGGGTTGATACGAATACACCTGTTATTTTCTGGATATCAGGATTTTTCTTTACTCAATCATTTATTACAGGTAAAAATAAGAAATTATCATGAAGAGGAAGATATGATTAAAAGATTAAATATATAATGATGCACAGAAAAAATTTTTTTTTTTTTTAATTATAAAATGAAAATATTAAAAGATTTATTAAACTATATATATATGTATATATATTTATTTTATTTAATTATTAATTTATTCATAAAATTTTTTATTTAAATATTTTATATATAATAGGTACTCTTCAAAACTTTGCAAGAAAGCATAAGATTCCAATTGATCTTTTAGATCTAACATTTAAAGTTATGAAAGATGAACCTACTGATTCACCTGAAGATGGTGTATATATTAATGGAATGTTTTTAGAAGGTGCAAGATGGGACAAAGCTACTCATATTTTAGCCGAGCAACATTTAAAGCAATTAACTGATGTTATGCCTATTGTATACATTTATTATTATTATTATTATTATTATTATTATTATTATTATTATAAAATGCATTTATTTATTTTTTTTTATCTATATATAAATTTGAATTAATAATAATATCGTCATATATCCTTAATAATATTAAATTTATATATATATATATATATAGATTCATATGATTCCATCTAAAATAGATGATTTGGACGATAGAAATTTATATAATTGCCCCGTATATAAAACAAGTGCAAGAAGAGGTACTTTATCTACTACAGGACACTCAACTAATTATGTTATGACAATCGGATTACCTTCTAATAGGCCACAAGATCATTGGATTATAAGAGGTGTAGCTTTAATTCTACAACTTTCAGATTAATTTTATAATAATTTATATTTAATATATAATAAAAAAAACTACTATTTTTTTTTATATCTTTTTTTCTTTTTTTTTATTCATTTTTTAAAACCATGTAGCTTTTTTTTTTTTTTTTTTATTTTATTGTTATTTAATTTTTTTTTTCAATATCATAAACAATTAATTTTGGATATTTTTTTTTTTTAATTTTTTTATTTTATGTTTTTATTTTAGTTCTACTATTTTATATTTAATATAATTTTCAATTTTCAATTAATATTATATTTGATATTTTAATATTTATCTTGATTTTGTTACATTAGAATTTTAATTATGAAAGTTCTATCAATTATTATCATTTAGTTAAATTAATTAACAAATAAAATTTAATAACAAATAATAAATATAATTTATTTAAAAATAATTTTTTTTTTAAATCCAAAATATTATTATTATAGTATATTTAAAAATAATTTTTTTTTTTTTTTTTTAAATCAAAAATATTATTATCACAGTATATTTAAAATAAATTTTTTTTTTTTTAAATCGAAAATATTATTATAGTAAGTCAACTATATATATTAAAGATAAATAAATAATGAAATATGAATTTTACTATATCATATAACAACCTTAAACTAATTAGACTATTTTAAAAATTTATATTAAATTAAAAAAATTTAAATTTTGAAATTTTTTTTTTATTTATATTATAAATTTATTAAAAATTAATTCTATTAAAAAAAAAAAAAAGAAAAGAAAAGAAAAGAAAAGCGAAAACTCTATTATTATCATTATCATTATCATTATTACTATTATTATTATTATTTATTATTTATTATTTATTATTATTGTACATTTATTTTAATATTAATTAAAATTTAGAATCCAAAAAAAAAGAGAAAAAAAATAATAATAATAAAACCAAACAAGAACAAAAGATTGCATATTAATTTATAAACAAAAATAAAAATAAAAAATTATATAAATTTCGAATCATTTATTTTGATATTTTTTAATATATTAATAAAAAAAAAAAACCTTTAAATTTTATAATCAAATTATATTGAATTAGTAGTAAAATAACCAAAAAAAAAAATGGCAGTAAGAGATAGATTATTAGAGCTTGAATATTCTGATGTAAAATATAAATTTAATAAAAAAAAATATTATAAACTAAAAATTATAAAGAGTTACTTAATGAATTTAATAATTGTATATATTCATATATGCAGGAAGGAAGTTCTGAAACACTATTTGAGATAGACATAGATGATAGACGAGCAGATTATGATACATTATTTTTTAATAAAGTACTATTTTATATAATTAATAATATTATATTGATATATAATTTATATGTACTTATTATGTATTATGAATATAATTATGTCATATATATAAGATTAATCAACTGAAATCCAATATAAATGAATGTTATAAGAATGTAAATTTAATTAAAAATTTACAAAAAAAAGTTCTTATAAATATGTTTAAAGAAAATGAAATTGGTATAAAATAAAATATAATATATTCATTTATAATTTTATATCTATATTATATAATAACTAAGCATATATATATATATATATATATATTTACAATTTCTAAATTTTTATAACAATTGTTAGCTAAAACTAATAACATAATTGATGATATGATAAATACAACAAATTCAAAAGTCCAATTTATTATAAATGAAATTAAGGGTATATAATAAAATTAAACGACTACATTATTAATATATATTATAAATATTGTAATGATGTCATTAATGTTAAAAAAAAAAAAAAAAAAAAAAAAAAAAAAAAAAAAAAAAACCCATTTAGGATTGAATTATGAAAATTCTAGAATGAATCTTACTGAATCCGAAGTTTTAATGAGGAAATCGCAACAAAAAATAATAATGAATAAAGTTAAAGAATTCATTAAGAATTTCACATTAATTCAGCATGATTATGAACAAAGATTGCAGGAAAGAATTATTAGACAACATAATATTGTTAATCCTAATGAAGATTTTACAATTAATAAAAATATTGATAGACACACTCAAATATTTGCAAATGAGGTAATTCATATTATAGTATAATATTATAGTATTTACTATTTAATTTCGAAAATAATTGAAATTAAAAAGTATTTTATGTATGAATGTATATATTAGTTATTATCTTCTAGCTTAGATGGTAAAAAAAAACAGTATAATGAAGCCCAAACAGTATATCAGAACATGAAATCAATAGAAAGATCTATTTCAGTAAATTTTGAATGAAATTAATAATATTTAATAAAAAGTAAAATACTTTTTTAAAGATTAATATTATATTTATATTTAAATTAAATTAAATTATAATATGTATAGGATTTATATATGCTTTCAAAGGAGATTCAAATTATGCTAGATAGTCAAAATGAAAAAATTTATGATATTGGAATTAAAGTGGAAGATGCCGAGTTTCAAGTTGAAGAAGGAAATGAACAACTTTCAACAGCAATAGAAAAAGGAAAATCAATAAGAAATGTATTTTAGATATTTTATTCTATTAAATATATTAGCATAAGATTAATATATATATATACTAATTATATATATATAATTTTTTTTATTTTTATTATTGTAGATATACAAATATATTTCATTTGTTATCTCTATTACATCTGTTTTAATAATAATTTATCTCGCAGTAATATTCATGTAAATAATATATTTATATTTATTTTAATATATTTTATTAATTAAATATTGGCTTATTAAATTTCCTTTTTAATCCAATTTTAATTTATATAAATAGTTCATTAAAACCCAAATAATTTGAAATTTATGTATAATTCGCAGTAAAACCTAAATAACCTAAAAAAATATTTATGATAAAAATTAGCGAAAAAAAAAAAAAAAAGCAATTATATCCATATAAATCTATTATTATTTATCAATCTTTATAAAATAAAAATTTCATAAACTTTATTTTTCATAAATATTATTATTAAAAAAATTAATAATAATACGTGTATTATAAAAAAATAAATAAATATAAAATAAATAAATATAAAATAAATAAATTAATAAATAAAATTTTATAATAAATAAAAATTTTGTACATTCATTTAGAGTTTTTAATTTTTTTTTTATTAATTTATTTACTTACAAATTACAATTGTAAAAAAAATTTTGTAAAAAAAATTTTGTATATTTATTCATCTGGAGTTTTTAATATTATTTTTATTAATTGATTTATTTATTATTATTGTTATTATTATTTCGAATTTATTCTTTCTTTTTTATATATTGAATTTATATTTCATTAACGAATAAAAAATACAGATAGATTTTAAATAGTATTAATTATTTCTTTTTTACAAAAATAATTTTTCTTTTCTTATTGTTTAAAATTCGCTCTATGAAAATTATGTGAATTGAAGAAATATAGATAAGATTTAAATAAACATTTTTTTTCATTCCATTTATTTATTATATTTATTCCATTACCAAAAAATTAAATTTCCAAAATTCATTTGCTGCTTTACTAAAACACTTTTTTTTATTGTTTCCTTTTTTTTTTATCGCTATGAATTTTTTAATACATTTATTACCACCCATTATCAATAATCTTTAATTTCATTAAAGAAGACAGATTACATTAATTTACATTAATAAATGTTTGTGTTCCCTTTTCCTCCATTTCCCATTATTCTTCTTGTTCTCCTAAATAATAAGCAATTATTGATCCATTTGAACATCCACGTAATTAAAAATCCAAGGTATTGAGGCATAATAAAAAAAAAAAAAAAAAAAAAAAGATATTATGACATTTTTGATACCAATTAATTTGATAGAGAATTTCAGATTTTAATATATAATTTTGATGCTAATTACAGGATAGCTCTAGTATGTGTGTCAGTACTTATAATCGTTTGTTAATGATTAATGACCAATCCCATATTATAATTGAAATCTTTTCTTTATCCAGCTTATATATAAACCTTATTTTCTGTACTAATTTGATCTTTATATTAATTTTCAATCTCTTCTTTTGTTAATTTTCTTATTATACTTTTTTTCTTTTCAATTTTGATTTTGATGCTTCTTATGTTGTTTTTCTGTTTTCTGTTTTTTAATTTTTTTCTATTTCCTTTAATTTATTCATTTCTTTTTAATGTTGTTCAATATTATACATTATGTAAAGTAATATTATTTAGTTTCATAAGTTCTTTTCTTTATAAAACTAGAAAAAAAAAAAAAAAAAAAAAAAAAACATGTGATTCAGCACTTGACCCTATATATAATATTAATTATGAAATGAATAATTTTTTTTTTTTCAATTTTAAATATTAATTTATTTATTATTTTAAAAGTTATCAATCTTTACTGTAAATTTTTTTAAAAAAAAAAAAAAAAAAAAAAAAAAAAAATATATATATATATATATATATTAAACATTTCTAATGAAATCTCTAAGGAGATTTTAATATATTACTTTTATTTTCAGGAAGAACAATTGGTTTATCAATTCCTTTTCAGTTTAAACATTATGAATTCCCTTAGATTTTCTTGATATTTTATTTAACTCATTTCTTTTGTATTTTCATTGTTCATTTTTATATATATTAAAGTTGAATGTAATTAAAAATAGGTTAGGTTTTATGTTAATAGTTTTTATTTTATTTTATTTTATTTTTACATATATTATTTTATTAATAATATATATTTAATATAAAATAATAAGAAGAAATATAAATAAAATTTCATATATTATCGAATATTTAGTTTATACAATTTTTTTTATACCTTTAAAAGAATAATGTAGATTAATTTAAAAAAAAAGGATAAATTTTAATAGAATAAATATATATAATTGTTTATTAGAATAAGAATTTTAAGATATAAAAGTTTTTAAAATTTTTTAAATTTTTAAAAATAGAATTTTTCATTTCTAATGTTTCTAACTTATCTAAGGATAAAATAATATGTTAATTAATAAACTTTGATTAAATATTGTGTATTCAAAAAAAAAAAAAAAAAAAAAAAAAAAAAAAAAAAAAAAAAAATTTTATAATTATTAATATTAAAATTATTTAATACTTAAAAAAAAAAAAAAACAATATTATTAATACTAAAAATTATTATAAATAATATTATTAGGTTAAATAATAAAATAAATAAACATTTTTTTTTAATAATATATAAAATTTTATTTTTTTTTTGTCTCGGCGATTTTACTTTAGATTTTTAAAGTTCAAAATATAAACTTTTTTTTTTTTTAAAAAAAAAAAAAAATTAACAAATAATAACAAATAATTATTAAATAAACAAAGGAAAAACATATAAATAATGATATTTATCTTTACAACCCATAATTTATTTCTTTTCCTTTTTTTATTTATTTATTTATTTATTTATCTAATAATTAATTAATTAGTTAATTAATTAATTGTAATAAGTAATAGAACATACATTTTAGAAAAAATATATTTGAAATAGTAAGTTTTTATAAAAATTAATTAATATTAAATTAGTATAATAAAAAAAAAAAAAAAAAAAAAAAAAAAAAAAATTCAAAATATATATTTAAAAATTTAATAGAAGAAAAAAATCATTTGTTATTATGAGTGATATTATTAATAATAAATTAATTAAATAAATTATAAAATAATTATATATATTTATATTGTTATTAAAAAAAAAATAAATAAATATTAAATAATAAATTATAAGCGAAGTCTTATCATATATATATATAATTTAGAATATTATTCCTATTATCCTTATTTTTAATATATATAAATTTACTTTTAAATTTTTAATTATTATTTTTACTTAAAAAAAAAAAAAAAAAAAAAAAAAAAAAAAATTATTGTATTAATATAATTATTTTTAAATTGTATTTTTTTTTTTTTTTTTTTTTTTTTTTTTTTTTTACAAAGTTAGAAATTAGTAAGAATTCACATAGAAATCAATCAAAAATGCGAATTGCATCGAAAATTGTTATAGTCGCGACGTTGTGCTTTTTATATACTAAAGCAACTACGGATATTATCGGTAATCTTGCATTCTATGGACGTGGACAAAGACATCTTCCAAATTACTGGAATGATATTAAAGATATAAAGGGTTCCAATCATGCTAAAGTATTTTTCCCATTTAATGATTCTGATGATAATAGTACAGAGGGAGCTAAAAGAGAAGAAGCAGCTTCCAGTAATGATATTGTTGATGTTGCAAGAAATTATCCATTAGTTTTGTATATTCCTGGAAGACCAAAAAATGGTAATTATTCAAGTATTGTCTTCAGTGTCATTGGAAATGATAAGGAAGAACCAATTGAACTTACTAGTTTTCATAAGATTAAATCAGAAATGAAAATAGTTCCACCACGTGTAACTGATTTAGTTGATGATGGTATTGTCGAATTAAATGAAGATGGAAGCTTTAAAAATTTAGGTATTAATCCAGAGGATTTAAATCATGAAAACATTGATCTTCAATCTATTGATATTAATAATTTAGATTTAAGTAAAAATATTGATTTATGGGAACAAAATGTCGATATCAGATTATTCTTTGAATCTGAAGAAATAAATAATGATCCGGAATATACAAAAGAAGAAATATTATTATATCATTTTGAAATTGATAACTTTGAACAACCAACAACCAGATGGAAAGAATGCAAAGGTGATATTAATAAATCAAAAATAATTTCAAGTAATATTTTATATTCAGACTTCGTTATTAGAAATTATGGTGTTCTTCCCGTCTATCTCTACATTGGAAATACAATATTCTTAAAGAAGGAACCCACGGTTATGGTTAAAGAAGGTAAAAACCAAAATGAATTCCAAAACTGGAGTTGGCATAAAAGTCAAAATAGTGCTAATAAAACAGCTACCTATTATGAAGGAGAACAATACAAGTACCCAGGTGATGACAAGGGTTGTGTAAAATTTGTTTCTAAAGAAGATGGTGATGCTGCCTATTATGTTCACATTGATGGTGGTATTTCTGCTCCACCAGAAGGTGTCTCCTTTAGAGTTCGTCCAATGAATGATAGTACCTTTAAATTTAAGATTGATAATAAGAAAGAATTTAACTTAACCGGTGAATATTTAGTCCATCGTAACTGTAAGATTCCAATTGAAGAAGAAACCGAAGTTTTAGTAGATGTTCGTTCATTAGTGTACTCTGACCCAAAATTCATGTTAATGAATGATATCAACGGTTTCTGGGTTCAACAAATTTCTGAAATTAAAGCAAAGAAGAATATCACAGAAAAATTACATGGAAAAGAAGCAGCTGAAGCCTATGAAGAAGTCTTTTACTTCTACGATTTCATTCTTCATAATACCTATCCAGAAGATCCAGAAAATGAAATGGATCCATATGATCCAACCAAAAAAAGATATGTTAAACAAAAGTTATTTGAAGATGGAGATGAATGTAGACTTACTTTAGAAACCCATGAAGATTGGGAAGATAAAAGTAAGACAAATGAAGCCGATCCAGTTATTGCATGGCCAGATGATATTGATTTTGACACTGTTTTCAAATCAAAGCATTCGATTATAATTACTGTTGATGATCTTGATGATGAAAATAAAAATAATGAAAATAAAAATAATGAAAATAAAAATAATGAAAATAAAAATAATGAAAATGACAATACCAATAATAATAGTACTAGTAAACCTGGTGGTGACAAAAACAAAACCGAGGATAGTGGTGTTATAACCTTAAATTCAATTAATACATTAATTACTGCTACATTGATGACATTATTGTTAGTAGTATTATTTTAATTAATTATTATTTAATAAAAAAAATAAAATAAAATAAAATACAATTTTTTTTATAATTTATTTATATAGTAATATTTTCAGTTAATAATTGAAAAATAATTCTATTGTGTAATATTAAAATCTATACAAAATTATAGAAAGTATTATTTGTAATTGCTTGTAAAAGTAAATATATTTATGTATAAAATAAAAATTAGAAAATAAAAAAAAAAAAAATCCACAAATTATAAATAAAAAATAAAATAAAATTTAAATAAAAAAAAATAAATTGTGTATAAATTAGTAATGTTAATAAATTTATTATAATTAAAAGTATTTTTTTTTTTCTTAATTTTAAATGATATTAATAACTTCATTAAAAAATAAGATTATTAAAAAAAATTTTTTTATTTATAAACAATTACGTATACAGATTAAAATTTTAATATGAAAGTAAAATATTAATTATATAAAGGAATGGAATATTTTGTTTAAGAACCAAATCATTACTGGTGATTATTCAAAAACGCCATTCTTTGTGCGATGACTCTCTTTACAGAAATTATGCCTTGGGCTAGTACTCGGCAAGGGTTACTATTCCGAAAGTATAAGCGTATACTAACCAGGAGCGTCAACGCTGAAAATGTAGTAAGACAGGCTAGTAGGGCCAATGCCTCTGAAGGAGAAGACCATAATTTCTTTCAGATAGTCAATTCAAACCCTAATCCATAAGGAGATGAGGTTCGTTGCCTATGAACCTTTTTCTGAATTTATTTATACACTTATTTTTGATTATTTCTTTTTATTTCACGTTACTATTTCATTTTTTATTATGTTCATATTGGACAAATAATATTTATTTATTTTATTAATTCCGTGTTTTTTTTTTTATTTTTTATTAAAATTAAAAAGTATTCATGTATTTTATATAAGAATAAATAAATAAGATTAAAGTTCGCAATAATTATAATAATAATAATAATTATTATTATAATTATTATTATTATTTATTATTATTATTATTATTATTATTATTATTATTATTATTATTATTATTATTATTATTATTATTATTACTATTATTATTATTATTATTATTATTATTATTATTATTATTATTATTATTATTATTATTATTATTATTATTATTATTATTATTATTATTATTATTATTATTATTATTATTATTATTATTATTATTATTATTATATGGAGAATACAAAACTACTCGTTATCCAAAATGAGAAGACATATAAAGAAAATTCTGAAAGAATTAAAATATTAAAGTTTTTATCAGTTAAAACGTATTGCTAATTTTAATGATGTATTCTTTAAAATTAAAAAAAAAAAATAGTTGGTAATAAAGAAGAAATAAAATAACATCTTTTACTGAATGTAGAGTTAATAGTTTGCAACGTGCTTCAATTAATGTTATTGATTGTAGTAAAAAGGAATCATAAATATAGTTTTTACTTCTCTCAGAAGGAAACATTTTGCCTTATCAGAAAAAGTTAATTCATCCTATAATATCAACTTATTCACTACTTCAATAAGTAGTGAATAAAGCTTTTAATTTCTCCTAATGACGAAAAAAATTCAGAAAATAATTCTGCTTTCTGGTTTAAATTGTTTATAGAAGATATTCTCTAGAATTTGGAATGGAGAATTTCCTAGTACATGGAATGAAACAAGTATTATATCTATTTTCCGAAAAAAAAAAAAAAAGAAATCAAGGATTTTTATTGGAAAAAAAAGAGATATGAAAATCAATTCTATTAAAGTTGAATTTTATAACAAAAAAAAAAAAAAAAAAAAAAAAAAAAAAAAAAAAAAAAAAAAAAAAAAAAAACAGATTCGAAGAAACATCAGATTTAATAAAACTTTGTTATGAATATCCTGATCTTTCCTATGATTTCTATTGGCTATTGAGAGCACGAAGTGGATATAGATTAGATGCCTGAATTGCTAAAGCTTCAAAAAATTGAGATCTTTTACAACAAGATATCAATTTAATTAAGAAAATTTGTTTAAAAATTAGTCAGTTAAGGTGGACTAAGCATAAGGAAATGAAATTTGGTATCAATAAAAGTGTACCAGTTTAGTAGTAGTAGTAGTAGTAGTAGTAGTAGTAGTAGTAGTAGTAGTAGTAGTAGTAGTAGTTTTTTTTTTTTTTTATAGACTGAAGACTTTGGTCTTCCCCATATAGTAATATGGGTGTATGATTAACTGCCATACCGGTACGGCGTCGACGCTCTCAACTCCCCATAAGCAAAGAAACTCCATATAGAAGCACCCTACGCGATCCTCGAGGGAAAGCAGAGCCAACTATAGGTGGCGTCCTTGCCATCCCAGAGGAGCTGGACACTGTAAATCCTCTCAGACAAGGCTTACGCAATGGGATTCTTATAGTGTTAGAAATATAGAAAACTTAGAAAGTATACCTACCTGAGTATCGTTTAACCCCTAACCTTTCACGCAAAACCCAAAGGGAAAAATCGTGAAGATATGATACTTGTGGGGGTCGATCCAGAGACCTTTGGTATGTTAAGCCAACGACTTAACAACCCTGGATAAGAACTGGATGACGTAGTAGTAGTAGTACAAGGAGAAGTTTCTTAAATTTCTTAATCATTGTTAAACCCAACCATTTATTTTTTTTTTTTTTCAAGATAAAGAGTTACCTAAAAAGGTGTTCTTATTCTTTATAGAAAGAAAAAAAAATAGTATTCTTCATTTGGAACATTGGTTTTTCTAAATTGTTATCTTTTTCCATGAATTTCGAATGAAAGATTTTAAAGATATTGAAATTCTTTATAAAAATAATTTTTTTTATAATTTCCAAATATTGTCCAAAATATCTATCAAATAGTAATGTAAACAATGTTATCATAAAAATAAATAACGTAGTATCAAGTACTAATTCTGATATATAGTAGTAACAAAGTATATAATATTAATAATAATAACAATAGAAATAATATTGTTTATAATAATAATAGTATTGATAGAGAAAATAGGAATATTAATATTAGTGATAGTGTAAATAATAGTATCGTTACTATTGTTGAAACTCATGTTAATAATAATAATTTCTGAATAATGAGTATGTAAATATAATAAATAATGCTAAAAGTATCCCCTTTTCAATATATTTATATTCATAATTATTAAATCTATTTAATATTAATAAAATTTATATAAAATAATAAAATCTACGCTTTATTGGTCTCTCTCTGTTTACATTTAGCATTAAAATTTATAAAAACAAAAAAAAAATGCTCAAGTAAAATAAACAGAAAACATATAAACAATCAAACAAATATTTAAAAAAAAAAAAAATTATATATATATATATCATGGAAGATATCAATAATTTCAAGATTTCATTTTTAAATTTAATATTATACATAAAAACATTATATATATATATATATTTAATACTTAAAAGTAGTAAATATTTACTTTATATATATATATAAATATATAGTAATAATTTTTTATTCAATTATTTGAAATATGATTAGTTTTTTTTTTTTTTTTTTTTTTTTTTTTTTGTTTTTGTTCTTGCTTTTAATAACTATACAGATGTAATGTTATTTTTTTTTTAGAATCATTACTTATATATATATTCAAATAAATTACAATATAAGAAATTTCTTTTTTTTTTTTTTTTTTCTTATAAGATTCTAATATAAAAACGTCATATTCATTTAATTTATTATTAATTTTAATTAAGTAATTTTTTATTAAAGGTTTTATATGTTTTATTTAACCAATTTTTATTTAATATATGAAATATTAAATTATTTTTAAGTAATGGTTTAGAGTTTAGAGTTTTGGTTTATATTTATTTTTGGAGCTCGTTTTATTATATTTTGGGCCATGTATTTATATTCCAAGGGTTTTAGCGTAAGCAGAAACTTGACCATCAGCTTCAACAAAGTCTACATCACTAGAATTAGTCATAGTAGCTATTCGATTAAAATTTAATATTTACATTAATAAAAAACATAACATAACAAAAAAAAACAAAAAAATAATTCTATTAGTAATAATTTTTTTCCTTTTTAAAGCGTTTATCTGTATTACATATATATAAATTTTTAAATAGTTTGTTCAAAAAAAAAAAAAAAAAAAAAAAAAAACTGCTTACTTAAGACTTGATCTGGAAGTTTTGCAGCAAAACCTAACATAGTAGTTTCATATCTTTGTTTAATTTCACCACCTAGTTAATAAAAAAAAAAAAAAAGTATATATATTAATAATATAATAAATTTTTGAACGAAAAGCTAATTTATTTTAATAATATAAATTATTTTAAATATAAAACTTATTTTTTATACTATTTTTTTTTTACTATCTTTTAAACAAAATAAAGTATTTAATTATTTCAATAAATTATTTGTTTATTTATTATATATATATTTTTTAAATATAACTTTTTTTTTTTATTTTATTTTACCTTGAGCTTTGACTTCAGCAATAGCCTTTTCAATGACTTCATTAGAAGTACCTTCCTTGAAACAAACAATGTAATCACCTATAAATCCATGTTATTATATTTTAAAAAGTTTACTATTAATAAAATATATATATATATATATATATATATATATATGAAAGATTTTTAAATCTCTATTTGATTTAAATAATTTTATTTTATTCTATCTTATTAAATTAATGAAATAAAATTTCTATTATTCTAACCAGAAGACATATTTAAGTATAGTTTTCCTACTTAACGTAACAAAATTTTATATATTTTTAACTATTTTTTATTTATTTATTTTATAAATAAAAATGTTTTTTATAATAATTTAAATAATAAAAAAAAAAAAAAAAGAAATGAAAAATTAAGAAGTCTTTTTTCTTATTTATTTATATTTTTATTAATTAATTTTTTATTGGTATTAATTAATTTTTACTAATTAACTATAACAACTTTAAATTATCGAAAAAAATTTTTTTAATATAATTAAAACTAATTACAAAATTAATTAATAAAGAAAAAATTATTTTAAATAATAAAATTAAATAAATAAATAAAAATAAAAATAAATAAATTTTTATTAATAATTTTTTAAAAATAAATAAATAAATAAATAATTTTATTGTTACTCCTTTTTTTATTTTGAAATATGTCACAAATCATGGAATAGGAGAATAAATATTTATTATTTATTATTTATTTTTTATTTTTTATTTTTAAAGAGTAATAAGTTATAAGCCTTTAGATAAATATCTAAAATAAAAAAATAAAATTATTATTAATATATATATAAACAATATTCAAATTATTTTATTTAGATGTTTTATGTTTAATGTTTTATATTTATTTTATTTTTTAAAAACAAAAAAGAATTACCATAATGCAATCCCATATAATTAATTAGGATAAAGATTAATATTATTAATATCAGTATTTATTAATATTTAATATTTATTATTATTTATTATTAATATTATTAATATTATTAATATTATTATTTATTGTTATTTATTGTTATTTATTATTCAATTATTAAAGCAATGATTAGTAGTAGTATTAGTAATGAGAATTTATCTGTATTAATATGACAAGTAGTAATAATTATTGATATTTTTATTATTATTACATTTATTATAGATATAGATATAGATTTATTAATTTATTTATTTCACTAATTAATTATTTATTTATTTTATTAATTATTTATTTATCAAGTTCATTTAAAAAAAATGAACAGTGGCTAAAATTTATTTTAAAAAATTTTATTTCAAATTTGGGGAATTTATTTTTTTTAAAATATATAAATAAATATATAAATATAAATAAATAAATATAAATAAATAAATATAAATAAATAAATATAAATACATATAAATATATAAATAAATAAATATATAAATAAATATATAAATATAAAAATAAATAAATAAATATAAAAATAAATAAATATATAAATAAATAAATATTTTGTATTTAATATTTTTTTTTAATATTTTTTTTTTTAAAGATTTTGTGTATCTTTGCTTCACTAAAAGGTTTTTCTTTCAAAATTTGTCCAATAATTTAATAATTTTAGTGATTAATAATTATTAATATAAAAAAAATATATATATAAATATATATATATATGTATATGTTTGTATATTTATAGCCAATAACATAAAAAAAAAAATATATATATATATATAATAAATATTTAATAGATATTTATTTTGAAAATATTTTAAAAATATTTTGAAAATTAATAGGAGAACATAATTTAGTTTAATTTTTATTTTATTGGAATTACTGTAATTAAAAAAAAAAAAAAAAAAAAAAAAAAAAAAAAAAAAATATATATATATATATATATATATATATATTGATTGATTGATTGATTTAAAAGAAAATACAATTATTAAAATATATCATTCAATCTATTATTTAACTTCTTCTTTATATAATTATCCAAAAAAAAAAAAAAAAAAAAAAAAAAAACTTTAAAAGTTTGGGATAATTAAACCAATGGATTACTAAATAATTTTCTATTCAAATAATAAATCATTAAATTAATAATCTTAACCATATTTTTTTTTTTTAAAAAAAAATTGTCCTATATATTCCTATTATCATCATTAATGATATTAGAAAATTAACCTTTCAAGTAAAGTCTTAAAACTAATTCATTTTTTTTAATAAAAATGAAATTAAAATAAAATAAAAAAAAAAAAAAAAAAGTTAAAAAATAAAAATATCATATACAAAAATAAATTATTATTATTATTATTATTATTATTATTATTATTATTAGAAGGTAAAAATGGGTTTTATGATAAATGTTTATTATGTATTAATAACTAACCTCAGATTTACAATTAAAGTAAAACCAGTTCTATTTATACAAGAACTGTGGCTAAATTTAGATACATGTTAATTTATTTAATTAATGTATTACATAATATGATTCGTATATTCATATTAATTTAATCTAATTTAACATTTGTTTTTATATCATAAATTTCTACTTCTAACAATTATTATTATTATTATTATTATTATTTTTTATTTTTATTTTTCCATCAAATAGAAATTTCATAGAATTTTCTTATTTTCTATAATTAAATTATAAAAAATTATGTTAAAAAAAAAAAATATAAATTTATTTAATTTTATTGAAAAAGTAAATTTTTATTTATTCAAATAACTATTTATTTATTATAATAAATATATTTTATGTACTTAAAATATTTATATATATATATATATTAACATTGAGTTCAGCGATTCACTTAATAGTAATTCTAATTCTTTAATGTTACTACATTATTGTTTTTTTTTTTTTTTTTTATTTTATTTTATTTTATTTTATTTTATTTTATTTTATTTTATTTTATTTTATTTTATTTTATTTCATTTTATTAATGAAAATTTTTTTGAATTTTTTTTTTTCTTTTTTTTCTTTCTTTCATTTATACGCTTCCTTCACTTATAAAATTCTTCTTTAAATTGTAAGAAAATTAATCATTGCATGTCTTCTGTTTCCGTATTTATTTTTGTATTTAGAATAGGCCTGATTTGAGCTTAAATCATCGGAATCAACGTCCTCCCATGACTTTTTTGCTTCTAATTCAAGAGGACTTAATTCCTTTCCTTCAGTTAAACTTGAATCTTTGGCTTCAGGAAGGCATAATTCGTTGGTTGTTGCTTCTGTTGATTCAGAAGATTCGGAATTCTCAGAAAGAGATATTTCTTTTGTTTCTGAAAGTTTTGAATCCTCAGTAAAAGCTAATTCTTTAGTTACTGAAAGACTTGAATCCTTAGTAAGAGATATTTCTTTTGTTACTGAAAGACTTGAATCCTCAGTAAGAGATATTTCTTTTGTTACTGAAAGACTTGAATCCTCAGTAAGAGATATTTCTTTTGTTACTGAAAGACTTGAATCCTCAGTAAGAGATATTTCTTTTGTTACTGAAAGACTTAAATCCTCAGTGGGAGTTGATTCAGTAGAATTTGATTTTACTTCAGAAGAAGAACTTGGACATAAATTCAGCTCTTGACTTTCTTTTATCATATTTTCTTTCTTTAAATTGTCTTCAAGCTTTAATTTTTTAAACTCTTTAAGAATTTCTTGATTATCAAATAAAATTGCAAATCTTTTGTTACAATTTTTAAATTTGTCTTTAGATTCTGTTTTAATAGAACTGGAATCTAACACTGAAATATCTTCAAGATCATTTTTATTATCATATATAATAGCATATTCTACACTACTATTATCTTTTGTTTCATTTTTGGAATCAACTCGAGATAAACTTGAATCGATAAGCTTTGAAAATTCTTGGAAATCTTTTTGGTTTTCCAAAATAAGCGCATATTTATGGCTATTATTTTCTGAAAGATTTGAATCCTCCATAAAAGTTATTTCTTTTATTTCTGAAAGCCTTGAATCCTCAGTAAGAGTTATTTTTTTTATTACTGTAGGTATTGAATCCTCAGTGGGGGTTATTTCTTTTGTTACTGTAGGTTTTGAATCCTCGGTGGAAGTTATTTCTTTTGTTACTGTAGGTTTTGAATCATCATCAGTTAGATTTGAATCTACCGATTCAGTAAAATTTGATTTTACTTCAGAAGAAG
The DNA here is from genome assembly GCA_016946835.1 of Neocallimastix lanati (nom. inval.). Lineage (NCBI taxonomy): Eukaryota > Fungi > Neocallimastigomycota > Neocallimastigomycetes > Neocallimastigales > Neocallimastigaceae > Neocallimastix > Neocallimastix lanati (nom. inval.). Next base: position 619,130 of record JACVTC010000084.1, on the reverse strand, counting down.
AAGAAGAACTTGAACATAAATTCAGCTCTTGATTTTCTTTTATCATATTTTCTTTCTTTAAATTGTCTTCAAGCTTTAATTTTTTAAACTCTTCAAGAATTTCTTGACTATCAAATAAAATTGCAAATCTTTTGTTACAATTTTTAAATTTGTCTTTAGATTCTGTTTTAATAGAACTGGAATCTAACACTGAAATATCTTCAAGATCATTTTTATTATCATATATAATAGCATATTCTACACTACTATTATCTTTTGTTTCATTTTTGGAATCAACTTGGGAACAACTTGAATCGATAAGGTTTGAAAATTCTTGGAAATCTTTTTGGTTTTCCAAAATAAGCGCATATTTTTGGCTATTATTTTCTGAAAGATTTGAATCCTCCATAAAAGTTATTTCTTTTATTTCTGAAAGTCTTGAATCCTCAGTAAGAGTTATTTTTTTTGTTACTGTAGGTATTAAATCCTCAGCAAGAGCTATCTTTTCTGTTACTGTAGGTATTGAATCCTCAGTGGGAGTTATTTCTTTTGTTACTATAGGTTTTGAGTCATCATCAGTTAGATTTGAATCTACCGATTCAGTAGAATTTGATTTTACTTCAGAAGAAGAAGAAGAAGAAGAAGAAGAATTTGAACATAAATTCAGCTCCTGATTTTCTTTTATCATATTTTCTTTCTTTAAATTGTCTTCAAGCTTTAATTTTTTAAACTCTTCAAGAATTTCTTGACTATCGAATAAAATTGCATATCTTTTGTTATAATTTTTAAATTTGTCTTTAGATTCTGTTTTAATAGAACTGGAATCTAACACTGAAATTTCTTCAAGAGCATTTTTATTATCATATATAATAGCATATTCTACACTACTATTATCTTTTGTTTCATTTTTGGAATCAACTCGGGAACAACTTGAATTGATAAGCACTGAAAATTCTTGAAGATCTTTTTGGTTATCAAAAATAAGCGCATATTTTTGGTTACTGTTTCCTGAATTATCTTTAGAATCTGTTTTTGATATATTTAAATCCTTACGCTTTGGTTTGCGTATTTTTCTTTTACCAGAAACTGATTTTTTGAAAAAACCCTTTATACGATCTGTGACCTTTTTAGGTTTTCTCTTTTCAGTAGTTAATGAAATTTGCGATGTATTTTTATTTAATGTAATCGATGAATTCGATGCGTGATGAGAAATTGATGACTGTAATGGTGAATCATCCGTTAATTTATGATTAATTTTTTGATAATTATCAATTTTAGATTCATTGGAATTAGGTTTATTATTTTTATTATTATCGGTACTATTTACAGCTGTTTTAATATTGTTATTATTATTTTGTTTGTTTTTTTCTTTTTTTTTTAATAAACCCAAAATTATTCTTTTAGTCTTTTCAAATGGATTTTTTGATTTTTTTATAGTTGTTTTATTTTTTTCAAAATTTTGTTCACATTCACCCATTCGAGATGTACTATTTGATGCAGAAATTGTTTCCGTATTAGAATTTGTATTACAAGAAAATTCTTTGGATTCTTTGTTCATAACTTTTTCTTCTTTTTTATCCTTGATATCCATTTTTTAAAACACCTTTTAACTTCTTTATCGCACCTTCAATTTATAGATATTAATAAAAATAAATAATTTTAAGTTTATTATCTTTCAGCTTATAATTTTTTTTAATAAGATTATTAATTTTTTATTTTATTTTTTTTATTTTTTTATTTTTTTTATTTTTTTTATTTTTTTATTATTTTATTATATTTATTTTTGAAATAATTTGTTATACCGCGTTTGCTTTATTTATTATTTGTTAATTGAATAAATATATATTATTTTAATAATGTTTTTATAATTTTGTTTAATTTTTTTTTTTTTTTTTTTTTTTAATTTTACTGAAGTTGTTTAGAACTTTAATATTTATTATTATTATAATCAATATATAATAATTAAATATATAAAATATTGTTTAATATTAGATAAGAACTTTCCAACAATAATTAAATTAAAATTAATATTAGAATTAATTTAAATATTGAATTATATATTATCACCAAGTATTAATGTTTTAAATTTTAAATTGTTAAGTAATTTTATATAATTTTTAATTGAATATAATATCAACAAGTATTAATGTTTTAAATTTTAAATTGTTATGTAATTTTATATAATTTTTAATTGAATATAATATCAACAAGTATTAATGTTTTAAATTTTAAATTGTTATGTAATTTTATATAATTTTTAATTGAATATAATATCAATAAGTAGTAATGTTTTAAATTTTAAATTGTTTTGTAAATTTTAATATTTAATGCATATAATTTTTAATTGAATATATAGAAATTGAAAAAAAAAAAAAAAATTGAAAAATCTCATTTATCAATATGAGATTTCTCAATATATATTTTTTTTAATATTATTATTACACTTTCTTTTTTAAAAAAAAAAATGAAAAGAATTATCACCAAGTATTAATATTTTAAATTGTTAAGTTACTTTTGCTTTTATATAATTTTCAATTGAAATGAAGAATTATAATATGAAAGTTTGAGAGTTTAAAATATGATAAATTAATAATAATTAATATTAATACTAAATAAAATATTAATAGGTAAAAAAAAAATAAGTTTTTTTCGTTATATTTTAGTGAAATAAGAATTTTACAAATAAAATTATATTTTCAATAGGAGAAACGTTTTATATATGGCTATTAAAACAATTGATGAAAAAAATATTATTTATAAAACAATTGAATTTTTTTAATTGATATAATTCTTTTAAATGATGTGTGTGACTCCCTTCTTTATTATTTTTTTAGATATAATAACCTTTTCAATTTTATAGTGTGTTTTTAAATTTTTATTTATTATTTGAATGTTTAATTTATTATTTGAATGTTTTATTTATTATTTGAATGTTTTATTTACTATTTGAATGTTTTATTTATTATTTGAATGTTTTATTTATTATTTGAATGGTTTATTATTTGAATGGTTTATTTATTATTTAAATGTTTTATTTATTATAGTTTTTTTTTATTTTTTATTTAAAAAAAAATGGAAAAAAAAGATTTAATTTTAATTTAAATATTAAAAAAGGATTAATTATAAAAAAAAAAATTATTGGTTAAAATATTAATGAAGTTTTAAGTTTTAATTAACATTAAATTTATTTCATATATTTTTATATATATTTTAAAATTTTTTATTTTTTTTATTTTTTTATTTTTTTATGGAAAATATTTAATTAACAAAAAATAACAACAAAATCTCATATTGATAATAATAACAAAATAATAATAATCCATAATAATAATAATAATAATAAATAATAATAATTATAATAATAATAATAAATAATAATAATAATAACAAAATAATAATAATCCATAATAATAATAATAATAATAATAATAATAATAATAATAATAATAATAATAATAATTGTTAGAATATGTGAAATGTATGAAAAATAAGCTTCAAATGTATTGAAACATATTGTAATATAATTAATATATAAGCCACAATGTACTAATATAAAAGCATTGAAGGGGGGTGTGTCATTTCGAAAATTTATATTACATAAATTTGTATTTTGTTGTAGTGCATTTCGGAAAACATGGCGTATTATAATGTAATAAATAAATAAATGAATAAATAAATTTTTAAATAATAATAAAAATAATTAAGACAAACGCTTATTAGTGACTAAAAAATTTTTTTTTAGAAAATTAAATAAAAATATATATATATATATATAATTACTACATATATAAAATAATTATTATTTTTTTTTATTTTATTTTAAATATTATTATTATTAATACATTAATACCTTGTTTATATTATCAACAGAAAATACAGATTGAATAAAATAAAATAAATAGTAGAAACATAAATATAAGTACAGATTGAATAAAATAAAATAAATAGTAGAAACATAAATATAAGTACAGATTGAATAAAATAAAATAAATAGTAGAAACATAAATATAAGTACAGATTGAATAAAATAAAATAAATAGTAGAAACATAAATATAAGTACAGATTGAATAAAATAAAATAAATAGTAGAAACATAAATATAAGTACAGATTGAATAAAATAAAATAAATAGTAGAAACATAAATATAAGTACAGATTGAATAAAATAAAATAAATAGTAGAAACATAAATATAAGTACAGATTGAATAAAATAAAATAAATAGTAGAAACATAAATATAAGTACAGATTGAATAAAATAAAATAAATAGTAGAAACATAAATATAAGTACAGATTGAATAAAATAAAATAAATAGTAGAAACATAAATATAAGTACAGATTGAATAAAATAAAATAAATAGTAGAAACATAAATATAAGTACAGATTGAATAAAATAAAATAAATAGTAGAAACATAAATATAAGTACAGATTGAATAAAATAAAATAAATAGTAGAAACATAAATATAAGTACAGATTGAATAAAATAAAATAAATAGTAGAAACATAAATATAAGTACAGATTAAATAAAATAAAATAAATAGTAGAAACATAAATATAAGTACAGATTGAATAAAATAAAATAAAATAAAATAAAATAAAATAAAATAAAATAAAATAAAATAAAATAAAATAAAATAAAATAAAATATAATAAAATATAATAAAATAAAATAAAAAGTAGAATATTAAATAAGAAAGTACAGATTGAATAAAATAATATAAAATAAAATAAAATAAAATAAATAGTAGAATATCAAATATAAAGTACAGATTGAATAAAATAAAATAAAATAAAATAAAATAAAATAAAATAAAATAAAATAAAATAAAATAAAATAAAATAAAATAAATAGTAGAATATCAAATATAAAGTACAGATTGAATAAAATAAAATAAAATAAAATAAAATAAAATGTAGAATATTAAATAAGAAAGTACAGATTGAATAAAATAATATAAAATAAAATAAAATAAAATAAAATAAATAGTAGAATATCAAATATAAAGTACAGATTGAATAAAATAAAATAAAATAAAATAAAATAAAATAAAATAAAATAAAATAAATAGTAGAATATCAAATATAAAGTACAGATTGAATAAAATAAAATAAAATAAAATAAAATAAAATAAAATAAAATAAAATAAATAGTAGAATATCAAATATAAAGTACAGATTGAATAAAATAAAATAAAATAAAATGTAGAATATTAAATAAGAAAGTACAGATTGAATAAAATAAAATAAAATAAAATAAAATGAAATAAAATAAAATAAAATGAAATAAAATAAAATAAAATAAAATAAAATGAAATAAAATAAAATAAAATAAAATAAAATATAATATAATAAAATAAAATAAAAAGTAGAATATTAAATAAGAAAGTACAGATTGAATAAAATAAAATAAAATAAAATAAAAAGTAGAATATTAAATAAGAAAGTACAGATTGAATAAAATAAAATAAAATAAAAAGTAGAATATTAAATAAGAAAGTACAGATTGAATAAAATAATATAAAATAAAATAAAATAAAATAAAATAAATAGTAGAATATCAAATATAAAGTACAGATTGAATAAAATAAAATAAAATAAAATAAAATAAAATGTAGAATATTAAATAAGAAAGTACAGATTGAATAAAATAATATAAAATAAAATAAAATAAAATAAAATAAATAGTAGAATATCAAATATAAAGTACAGATTGAATAAAATAAAATAAAATAAAATAAAATAAAATAAAATAAATAGTAGACTATCAAATATAAAGTACAGATTGAATAAAATAAAATATAACAAAATATAATAAAATAAAATAAAAAGTAGAATATTAAATAAGAAAGTACAGATTGAATAAAATAAAATAAAATAAAATAAAATAAAATGTAGAATATTAAATAAGAAAGTACAGATTGAATAAAATAAAATAAAATAAAATAAAATAAAATAAATAGTAGAATATTAAATATAAAGTACAGATTGAATAAAATAAAATAAAATAAAATAAAATAAAATAAAATGAAATAAAATAAAATAAAATAAAATATAATATAATAAAATAAAATAAAAAGTAGAATATTAAATAAGAAAGTACAGATTGAATAAAATAATATAAAATAAAATAAAATAAAATAAAATAAATAGTAGAATATCAAATATAAAGTACAGATTGAATAAAATAAAATAAAATAAATAGTAGAATATCAAATATAAAGTACAGATTGAATAAAATAAAATAAAATAAAATAAAATAAAATAAAATAAAATAAAATAAAATAAAATAAAATAAAATAAAATAAAATAAAATAAATAGTAGAATATCAAATATAAAGTACAGATTGAATAAAAAAAATAAAATAAAATAAAATAAAATAAAATAAAATAAAATAAAATAAGATAAGATAAATAGTAGAATATCAAATATAAAGTACAGATTGAATAAAATAAAATAAAATAAAATAAAATAAAATAAAATGTAGAATATTAAATAAGAAAGTACAGATTGAATAAAATAAAATAAATTAAAATAAAATGAAATGAAATAAAATAAAATAAAATAAAATGAAATAAAATAAAATAAAATAAAATAAAATATAATATAATATAATAAAATAAAATAAAAATTAGAATATTAAATAAGAAAGTACAGATTGAATAAAATAAAATAAAATAAAATAAAATAAAATAAAAAGTAGAATATTAAATAAGAAAGTACGGATTGAATAAAATAATATAAAATAAAATAAAATAAAATAAAATAAATAGTAGAATATCAAATATAAAGTACAGATTGAATAAAATAAAATAAAATAAAATAAAATAAAATAAAATAAAATATAATAAAATATAATAAAATAAAATAAAAAGTAGAATATTAAATAAGAAAGTACAGATTGAATAAAATAAAATAAAATAAAATAAAATAAAATAAAATAAAATGTAGAATATTAAATAAGAAAGTACAGATTGAATAAAATAAAATAAAATAAAATAAAATGAAATAAAATAAAATAAAATAAAATAAAATAAAATAAAATAAAATATAATATAATATAATATAATAAAATAAAATAAAAAGTAGAATATTAAATAAGAAAGTACAGATTGAATAAAATAAAATAAAATAAAATAAAATAAAATAAAAAGTAGAATATTAAATAAGAAAGTACAGATTGAATAAAATAAAATAAATTAAATTAAATTAAATTAAATAGTAGAATATTAAATATAAAGTACAGATTGAATAAAATAAAATAAAATAAAATAAAATAAAATAAAAAGTAGAATATTAAATAAGAAAGTACAGATTGAATAAAATAAAATAAAATAAAATAAAATAAAAGAAAATAAAAAGTAGAATATTAAATAAGAAAGTACAGATTGAATAAAATAAAATAAAATAAAAAGTAGAATATTAAATAAGAAAGTACAGATTGAATAAAATAAAATAAAATAAAATAAAATAAAATAAAATAAAATATAATAAAATATAATAAAATAAAATAAAAAGTAGAATATTAAATAAGAAAGTACAGATTGAATAAAATAAAATAAAATAAAATAAAATAAAATATAATAAAATATAATAAAATAAAATAAAAAGTAGAATATTAAATAAGAAAGTACAGATTGAATAAAATAAAATAAAATAAAATAAAATAAAATAAAATAAATAGTAGAATATTAAATATAAAGTACAGATTGAATAAAATAAAATAAAATAAAATAAAATAAAATAAAATAAAAAAAAATATAATAATTATTTTATATATATAGGAATCTTATATATTTTAATTTTTTTTTCATTTATTTTTCTAAAAAAAAAAAAAATTTAGCTATAATAACGTTTGTCTTTTAATTATTATATTTTATTATAATAAATAAAAAAATTTAAATGAAAAATAAATAATTTTAATTATTTATAATTCATATTTTCATAAATGATATATATATATTAATTTAAATGATATAAGAATTAAAAATTAAAACAATAAGAGTTGAATAATTGATCCTATTAAAATAATTAATTAATTAATTATTTGCATAGTAATATTTATAATGTTTGATCAATATGAATCAATTATTATTAAAATATAATAATAACAATTATAATTTTAATAAAATAATAAAAATCTTTTATTGAATTTAATATTTTAAATAACATAATTAATTTGAAAAGTATATTGATATTAATAAAATATATAATTATATAATATTGATATTGATATTAATAAAATTTTTAATTATATAATATTTATATTGATATTAATAAAATTTATAATTATATAATATTGATATTGATATTAATAAAATTTTAACTAGTATCAAATAAATTTGTTTTAGTTATAAATTACTTAATAAAAATAACTAAAAGATAATTTCTATTAAGATTATTAAATAAACACAATAGGTAAATAAATTTGTATTTTTCTAGCATTTTTTTAAATTAAGATTATTTAATTATTATTTAAACGATTATAAATATAAATTTAAAATAAATAAATTTTTATTTATCTAGCATTTTTTTAAATTAAGATTATTTATTTTAAATTAATATTTATATCGTTTAAATCAATTAAACATTCTTTCCATAATTTAATTAATTCATTTCTGTTGCATCCATTATAAAATAAATTTATTTCCTTACTTTTGTAATTTTCAATTAAAATTTTAATTTCATCAGTTGCACTAAATATTTTTTGCTTTTTTTTCCAATTTCCTTTAGTTCTCCTTTGATAATCATTATAAGATAAGTTTTCTTTTTCTTTTAATATATATATTAATTTATAAAATAAAGGTTTATTTGGAAATATATTATTTAAGTAGCTATTATAATATTCTGATGCAATGTTTGTTAAATGCTCTATATTTTCATAATAATTCCAATTATTAACATTATACTTAAGTTAATAATTTTTGTTAAAATATTCTAAAAATTGCAGAAAATTATTATACTTTTTTTTTGACAAATTCTTTTTATTATAATATAAATTTCAAATATATAGTTAGGGTTTATAAACGATAAGTTCGAAATAGCTTTATAATAAATATATACATCATTATTATTCTTCACTTCATGATAACATAATATATTTTTTTGTTTTTCTAATGATCTTTTGTAATGCCAAACACAATATTTAATATTTATATTGGGAAAAACTTTTTTTGCGGCATTAGATATACCTTGTTCAAAATCACAATGAAAATTAATTGTAGTAATTAATGTATTACTCCTAAATTTATTTGCATTTTTTTTTATTTCTTTAAATAATGTTTCATATGTAGATTGTTTTTTATTTTTTAATATAGAAATGGAAGTAGTGTAAAACATATTAAATTCCCCAACATAAGTTCTTGTTATAAATAACTGATAACTAAATTTCGGTGCTGCATAAAATGTACCGTCCGCAAATATATTTTTATGATAATTCGAAAATAAATATGCTTGGAATGGTGATTGAAAGATTATTAGATCAGTATTTTTAAATATCATAAAATTTTCATTTCTTTTCGTTTTATAATATTCTGATTCAATGGGAATATCATCAAAACTTTTTATGTTTGGAGGAAATTGTTTATTTACATTTCTTATTATTTGGGATCTAATTGTACTATATTCGGGACATATAAATCCCATTTCTTGAGAAACGACATTAAATATATGTTTAGGTTTTATATCCATAGGAATTGAATTTTTCTTAATTTCTTCCTTAATTTTATGCTTTGCTACTGATATAGACACATCAATTTCTTTTTCGAGATGGTTATGTAAACTTTCATATTTTAAAACCTCCTTTTTATCATTTAAAATAATTAAAGATTTACATTTATTTAAAGTCTTATATTCAGTGCATCTATAAATTTTTGATTTATCTTTCCTTTGAAATGAAAAATTAAATTTGTGTTTTTTATTAATAATAATTTGTTCATTTCCTCGATTTGTTTCACTTATTTCAATTTCTATATTGTCTTCCATTAATAATTAAAATTTTTCAATAAAATATTTTATTAAATATACTTTTAAATGCTTTGAAACTTTTTTTTTTTTTTTAATATTTAAAATAATAAATCTTTTTTTAATTAATTATATAATTATTTAAATAATTATTTAATTATTAATTATTTATTATTTCTTTATTTACTATTTTATTTATTTATTTTTATTTTTATTTTTTATTTTTTATTTTATTTTATTTTTTAATGTTTAAAAAAGAAGTTTTCTTATTTCTTATTTTTTTTTTTTTTTTTTTTATTTTTTAAGCATTAAAAAATAAAATGCTAATTTATTTTTATTTTATTTTTTAAGCATTAAAAAATAAAATGTTTATTTATTTTTATTTTATTTTTCAATGTTTAAAAAAAAAGTTTTCTTATTTCTTATTTTTATTTTATTTTTTAAGCATTAAAAAATAAAATGTTTATTTATTTTTTATTTTATTTTTCAATGTTAAATAGAAATACCTAACCTAATTATTATTTATTGAAGTGTTGTATTTCGCCAAAAGTTGAATTTCGTCCAGTTGAATTTCGCCAAATTCATGGTGGCTTATAAATTTTCGTCATAAAATATCACCAAATTTATTATTCACGCCATATTGTGAATATATGGCTTTTTAAAAATTGTAGAAAAAAGCCACAAAATTATGATACAATTAGATATACGCCCCACGTAAGATTACGTGTTTGAAAATTTTTGAGAATTGTAATTTTATTTATTTAATTAATTAATTATTATTCATTAAATTTTTAATAAAATTAAGTGGCTTAAAATAAAAAATATTTAAGCCATATAACAAAATACAAATTTTTGTAATAAAAATTTTCGAAATGCACACTCCCCGCATTTAATTTAGAATAATTAAGTGCCAGAAACTCTTTATCATAAAAAATTTTAATAAAATTGACATATAAAAACCACAAATTCATGACTCTTAACAATAATAAAGGAATAATAATAATATTAAATAATAATAATTATAATAATAATAAAAATAGTAATAATAATAATAATAATAATAATAATAAAATGCATGCCGTATCATAAAAATTAAAAAAATTTTTTTTAACTTTATTATTATTCAAAATATATATTAATATTTTTTAAACTTTTTTTTTAAATTTAATATATAATTTTGTATTCAAAAAAAAAAAAAAAAAAAATTCTTTTAAATTTTTTTTTTATCCGAAAGTAATATTTTTTTTTTTGAATACAAAATTATATATTAAATTTAAAAAAAAAAAATATATATATATATATATATTTATGTAAAGTTTTTTAATAAAAAAAAAAGTTTATAATTCTACGTAGGTTGACCAGTTTCTATCCTGATGGTTAAGCTCTCATTTTAGCATTCATAAGTCTGCTAGTGTCATTTCTTAGAGAGATTTTTCACCGTATGGGTTTTACCTTGAGTCAGTCTAAAGGGGTTAAAAAGACTCTTTAGATTAAGTATATTCATACCACCTGAATTTACTCATAGTATTAACTCGGTAGGAACATTTTTTTCCAAAAAAGCGGTTTCTCCTCTGAAGTTTTGGGTATAGGGTATAGGTAGGAAGGGGGTATCAAAATTTTCATGATATTAACACTTGATCTTTGAGGGTTTCTAAATTTTTAATCATCCTTAGCTATAAAAGTTCAAAGATTACTGGCAAATTGTAGTCCTACTCTTGTGTTTGGGTGGATAATAATCAGTCCAAACTAGCCTTGTTTAGAAGGATGATTATGACGATGTCGCAATTGATATGACAATATAATACTGAACTGTGCTATCAAAGGGTGACAAAAGGTCACATGGGATGTCTATAAAAAAAAAAAAAAAAAAAAAAAAAAAAAAATAGTATTGCGTAGATTTAACAAATTAAAAACTTAAATTCTTAATAATTTTTTTATTACTTATAATAATAAGTTAATCTTAATTTATTATATCAAACATCAAAGTATTTTGTAAGTGATCATTTGTTATAATAATTTTAATAATTTTAATAATAATAATAATAAATAATAATAATAATAAATAATAATAAATAATAAATAATAATAATAATTATTATTATTATTATAATAATTTTTTATATGGATAAAAATTTTTCAAATAATTTTAATTAATTCTAATAACAACAATTTTATTGGCCCATAAATTCAAAACCATGGTAAAAAACCTTTCAAATTAAAATTTTTCATTATAAAAAAAAAATATAATATATATATATATATATCTTCATTTAAATTTTTATAATTATTTGTTATTTTAAAGTTTCATGTCAATCTATAAAAAAAAATTATTAATATTAAAATTAAATTTCAAAAATATTTAAAAAATAAATTTATTATTATTATATTATTATTAACTAATATCGTATAGTTATATAATAGAAACATTTTATTTTGTTTTTATCATTGTAATTTGATATTATATAATGATTATAATTAGAAAGATTATATAATCTATTTTCAATAAAAAAAAAAATTTACCTATCTATGTTTTTTTTATAAAATATTTTCTGTGATATTACTTCAACTATTAATATTCATTCCTGAAGGTCGAGGAATAAAGGTATTTATTCCAAATGAAAAAATATAATCTTGATAATCTCTCCGAATTAATACAAACCTATGCCATTAAATATAATACTATTGACGTCTATATCACGAAAGATTATGGCCAACCCAACTTTCAACAAAAGGGATATCAAATTTCCAATTCCTGCCCATACCAATGTTTCCTTAAATGGCAATCCGAATAATGGAACTGTACTTGATTTTACGATACTCCCTCTTCTACTTATTTATTTGAATGAATACAATGGAGAACAATTCAGGGTTGAAAAATATAACTTTCAATAACTTTTATGATCCGTTTGCTGAAAAAGAAAATTGTTTATTCTATATGAATGCGCTTAATTTGAACTATAAAATTATTTTTAAAAACTGTATCTTTAATAACTCGGAATCGATAGTTCTCAAAGTAGATAATGAACTGACAAAATTAAACCTAAATAATGATGATGTTCAAAATAATAATATAATTTTTGATTTTTGTAAATTCAAGTAAATGATGATTAATTTTTTTTTTTAAACTTAAATTAAATCAAAAATAAAAAAAATAACAAATAATAAATAACAAATAACAAACAAAAAAAATTATATATATATTAAAAAAAAAAAAAAAAAAAAAAAAAAAAAAAAAAAAAAAAAAATTATCCACAAATTATTATTAAATCAAAAAATTTTTATCCATAAATGATTATTACATAATTAATATCTTTTATAAAATTAAAAAAAAAAATAAAAATAAAAATAAAAATAAAAATAAAAATAAAAATAAAAAAATAAAAAAATAAAAAAAAGGTAAATTTACAAAGTTATCCTCATCAAATAATAAGCCAGCATTTGCAAAATTAAAACATGAATCAGAATTATCTAATATAGATTTTATGGAAATTCATTATTTGATGATCAATCAAAAACCGTCTTAAATAATACTCTCATTGAAAATATTTCAACCTTTTATAAACCAATTTTTCAAATTACACCATTGAATTTCATCATGTCATTATAAAAAATAATTCGTGTCTTCGGTGAAGCAAATGAAAGTTCTCTTATATCAATAGAAATGGGTGAAAATCAAAAATATATTACTTTTCATAATGTTAGTATATCAGATATTAATTCCAATGGAAATGTAATGAATTTTAAAGGATATAATTTAAATATTATATTCGAAAATATAGTTATATCTAGGTCTGAATCCTATGGAGAATTTATCAATAATAGAGCTGAAAATGTATACCATAAAAAAAATTATATATTTATAAAATAATTTTTTTTAAAAAAAAAAAAAAAAGATATAAAATAAAATAAATAAATAAATAAATAAATAAATAAATAATACATTAAAAATTAATATAATAATAATAATAATAATAATAATAATAATAATAATAATAATAATAATAATAATAATAATAATAATAATAATAATAATAGTAGTAGTAATAATAATAATAATAATTTATATTTATTAAATGATTAATTATTTTTAAGAATTTTATTGCTACTGCAATAATAAATACGAATAAATTTAATATTGGTTTAATATATTTAAAAAATAATATTAATATTGATGTATCTCATTCAATATTTAATGACAGTATCTCTTATTCCCATGGAATATTGTAATATTTAAAATTAAAAAAAAAAAAATCATTATATTATTACCATTAATTATAATTTGAATATATATTTAAAAAATATATATATATATATCTAAATTATATATTTTTATATACATACACATAAATATATATAATTTAAAAACTCTAAAAATAATAATAATAATAATACTTTATTTATATATATATATATATAGATACCTTGATAGTGTAAAAAATATAGATTTCAGGATAAATGATTCATCATTTTCCGGTAATAGTTGTGAATATAATGGTGGAATAATTAATATAATTGATGATGAAATTGAAAAAAAAAAAAAAAAAAAAAAAAAAAAAAAACAATTAAATGGATTATAACAAGTCATTATCCATTTATCATTCAATATTTGAAATAAATAGAGCGAAATACTTTGGTGATGTAATTTATATGGATACAAATAAACAACTTAATAAGAATTATACTCTATCAATTACTGACTCAAAATTTTTGAATAATCAAGCCGAAGTAGCAGGAGGGGTTATTTTCTTTGTAATATATTGATGAAAAATTAAAAGAGAGGGTAATCTATTTTCTAAAATTCAATGACAGTAATTTTCATAACACCTTTATAGATAATAAAGCTAAATCCCATGGTAATATTTGTGCAACTCATCCCTCCAAATATGTTAGGGAAAAAAAAATGAAGATGATATTGATAATATTTATTCAGGCGGTTATGTAACGCTTACTATAGAACTCCAAGATGAACTTGAAAATAGAGTCTATGACATTGAACAATACTATTAAATTTTTATTAATATAGAATTACATAATTTCAACAAAGAAATGATGACGACGCCCTACTATGTATCCAAGAGTGATTATGCATTTTCAAATGGTATGATATCATCTATTCATTAAAAAAAATATATATATATAATAAAAAATAAAGTTGTAACTATTTTTTATTTTATATAAAAATATATAAAATAAAAAATAGTTACAAATTTATTTTTATTTTATTAATATTACTAAAATGTTATATATTTTATGATATTTATTTTTTCCTAAAGTAATAGTCATAGTACTATTAAGGAATATAATAATTACCCAATTTTATAATATTTATTAAACAACATTTTTTTTTTAAATAAATTAATATAATAAATATTTTAGGAAAAGTAACTATTCAATATTTAAAAATTATAATTCAAAATCCAGAATCTTATTACTTAAGGATAACACCAAAGAAAAATACATTAAACCTATAAAATAAATATAGAATTATTTTACCCTCTAATAATGATGGATTGTAGTTCAAATCAAATTAAAATTATGGATAAAAATGAGTTATTTAATTGTGAAAGTTCAATATGTAAAAATAATTGTCATTTATTAGAAAATTTTGAATGTCTTATTGGTAATAATCATATTAATGATTCAGAAAACTAATTACTGTGTATGTAAAGCAGGTTATAAAGGTGAATCCTGTACCAAAAAAGATATCATTAAATATACGTAAATATTTTATATTATAATCAATATAATATAATATAATATAATATAATTATAATATAATACATATTTCAAATAATAATAATTTATATATATGTATAAAAAATATATATGTGATATATTTAAAAAATAAAAAAAAAAATTGTTTTTTTTTTTTTTTTTGCTTTTTATATTTCATTAGTTTTATGAATTTACAACGAATATTAACTATAACGATTGGTGTAATTATAATTGTTGTTTCAATATTTAAATTTTTTAATAAACATTATTCCACCATAAAAGGACTTTGGATATATATTCCTATCGGCCATATCTCTTGGATGTTTTTTCGTTAATTTAAGTAATTTATTTGTCACTTCAGATTCAATCACGAATTGCCGCTTATACCTTTTATTTTCTTATTTTGGATTTATACTAATATACTTGGTATTTTCTAAGAAAATAGAACTATCTTCTTCCTTTCTACTAAACTTCAACTATTCAATACAAGATGACATCCTAACGAAAAGTATGTTTTTCTCCAAAAAATATATGAGACCATGTTTGCTTCAGAATCTGGTCGGGATAAAGCCGCAGCCCAACAATTCACCCACTTTGATATGAAATGTGCCCAATCAATGGATGAAGACAGAAAAATAAGTAATGGATCAAAGAATCCTTCAGAATTAAATTCATCCATAATAAATTCCAAAAAAAACAATTAAATTGGTTTACAAAAATTGACAGGATTATATCCATTTCCTATGAACATATATTAATTGTGAATACAATTTCATTCGTATTATTTATTAGAAGTAATAATATATTCATTATTAATGAGAAGAAATAATCAATTAATAGAAATGCAAATGATTAAATAGTTTATTTTTTTATATCTGTCCAAAAGAAAATATATTTCTTATTATTAGCATTTTCAAAACTTATATTTATATTATACAATATTTTTAAAATTAAGGAAGTCATTAATGGTAAATATATGTTTATTGATTCTTTGATAATAAGTTATATTTGGATTATTTGGATTATTTCAGACCCAGTAGTAAATGTAAGTAGTGAAAAAGAAATTTATTTATTTATTTATTTATTTATTTATTTATACACTAATGTATATATATATTTATTTATTTATATCATAATATATATATATACTTATTTATTTATATTATAATATATATTCATATTTATATATATTTATTTATACATGTACATATTCATTCATTTATTTTCATTTAATTTAAATATTATTAATTCAATTTATATTTATATATAAACAGATATTAGCCTATAGTTTTTTTCATGACAATAGAAATAAATCATATCAAATTATATACTTTAGTAATACTATTACCAGTTGTTTCATCTTTATTGAATATTATGCTTATATTATTTATATAATATTAAAAAAGAAAGGCAATAAAAAATATGAATATTTTATAAATATACCACACATAAAGTGCGTCGTTCATAATTCCTATAGATGTCATTGTACGAATAAGAAAATAAAAATATATAGTGAGGATGAATTACAAAGTATAGAAGAATATACTTATTTCTATACTATTTATTTTAATTGGAAAATAATTATGCTACTAAATATTCCCTATATGTTAAAATATTATATACTGAATAAGAATATTTTAAAATCAAAAAAAGAAATCAATCTATTTTATGTTTAAACTTCTTCTAAAAGTAATAATAATATATATATATATATATATTAACATTTAATTAATTGAAAAAATACTATAAATTAAACTGAATACTAATAAAAATTTTTTTTACAAATGTTAATGTAATTCATTAAAATTTATCTATTTAATTATAAAATCTATATATATATATATAATAGTTTATCTTTATTAATATATATTATATAATAATAACATAAATAAATATTTTATTAATATGATTCTTATATGCTAAAAAAAAAAAAAAAAAAAAAAAAAAAAAGAAAAACTAATAAAAATAAAAATTATTTTATATTTATATATATATATATTTATATCTTATTTATAAAGATATATATTATTAATAGTTGTAAATAGTTTTATAAAGTAATTCCAACAATTTTTAGAGTTTAATTTATAACGTAAACTTGATCACGACTTTTATTATATTCTGTTATAAAAAGTATTTTAAGATAGTTATTATATCACATATAAATTTTATTTTCAAATATTATTACAGTATATTATTTTATATTATATATACATATACATTTTTTTTTACTACATAATTTATTAAAAAAAATTTTTTTTTTTTATTGGAATTTAAAATTTAATATTCAATCTATAATTAGATTAATTTTCAAATCAAATCTACATTAGTTTTTTTTTTTTTTTTTTTTTTTTTTTCTTATTTTTATTTTTATTTTTTTTTTATTTCAGGTGGCTACCGCCATTGGTTTCAGCCCCCTTCCCTCAGAGGCAGTAGGAATATTGAGAGATTGAGGTAGTCATGTCACAACACTTCCCGTATGTTTTCTCATAGGCAGATGTTGTTCTTCGCTGGAAGGGCCTTAGTTGAGTGTTCAAGTATTAGGGCTCTGACATCCATATTGCTTCTTCAACTCTTATCTGAATTTCTTCTGAAACGAATTCAAATGATAATTTTTTATAAACAGGGGGTTATCATTGGATGGATGGAAAAGAATTAAAAACCTTTTCATTCATTCTTAAAATTCATAACATAGTTTTTTTTTTTTTTTTTTTATTTATTATACTAATATTAATATAAAATTTCATGTAATTTTAATATTTTAAATTAAAAATTCTTATAATAAATTTAAAGGCTAATTTAAAAAAAAAAAAAAATTATATTCATAATTACTTCTATAGCATTCTTACTCTATTCTCATTGATATTAATTGTTTTTTTTTTTTTTTTTTTTTTTATATAAAATATTCTTTCAAAATTAAATTTTAAATTGTCATACTTTAATATTTAATTAATTAATTAATTAATTAATTAATTAATTATTCGAAGATTTAGAATAATTTAAAAAATTAATTTTTTATGACTAATCTATAGCCTTACTTCAAAAAGGAAGTTAGGAACTGGAGAGGCACTACGAGAAAAAAAAAAAAACGTACTAGAAAATTCCTAACCAATAATAGATATGTCAGAGCGCCAATACTTGAACACTCAGTTAAGGCTGTCCAGCTAGGACAATATCTGCCTACATGAAAGCATACGGGAAGTATTGTGACTACTTCAATATTCCCCATGACATTGGAAGTAAAAAAAAAAAAAAAAAAAAAAAAAAAAAAAATTATTTTATGGAATCAATTATTTAAAGGGTTAATTCAAAAATAAATTATTTTTTTTTTAAATAATTCACTTACTTAAACTAAAAATTTAAATCATTCATTTATTGAAAATATATATTTAAGTTTAATAATATTTAAACTTATAGTTGGCTGAGAAAGTTCATAAACTGCTAGATTTAAGGCTAAGATTTAAGAAATTAAAAGTTTTTCCAGTTAAAATAGTTTAACAACGATTAGATGGAGAGATTAAATGCTTTCCAGTTAAGATGGTTTGAAAGCGATTGGATGGAGAGATTATAATAGAGTCATTATTATATTTATTTTATTCTTTTTTTTTATTTATTCATTTATTTTTTTTTTATTTTTGTTCAAACTATTTATCTTCCAAAACAATTTAACTATTTTTCTACTATTTAAATTTTTTTCTTGAATAATAATTTTTTAAATTATTAATAGATATGATATTGACTATTAAAAATTAAAGAATAAATATCAGGTGTTATAATATTAAATATATGTAATACTTTTCCTATACTTAATAAATGTTTTTGAAGTTATCTATATTCCTACAAAAATATTTTATATATATATAAAAAAATTAATGATAAATCTAATTAATAATATTTTTGGTAAATTTTACTATTTTTCTATATAAATATATATATATATATATATATATTACATTATTAGTATTTCAAATATTTTATTTACATCATTAATGTTCATACATTATATATATATTATTATTATTATTATTATTATGTTTATTATTATGATTATGATTATGATTTGATTATTCTTTTAATAATATTATTATTCTTTTAATATTATTATTATTCTTTTAATATTGTTATTATTTATTATTATTATTATTTATTATTTATTATTTATTATTTATTATTTATTTATTATTATTATTATTATTTATTATTTATATTATTATTTATTATTATTATTATTATTATTATTATTTATTATTATTATATCAAATATTTTCTAATCATTCTATGAATTATTATTACTATTATTTTGGTGTAAAAAGAAAACTTGTCACACTGAATTAAATTTATCAAATATTAATTTAAATAAAAAAAATAAAAATTTTAATTAATAATTTTTAAAATATCAACATTCCACATCATAATTTTATATCTTTTTCTTTTAAAAAAAATTTTTATCGTCATCACGAAAAAAAAAAAAAAAAAAAAAAAAAAAAAAAACATTTTTAATTTATTATTAAACTTTTTTAAAATTATCTTTTAATTTAATTGAATAAATATTATTGTATATAATAATTATTAATATCATTATTCATTATTAAGTATATATATATTTATTAATAACTAAGAATTACTAATAATTACTATTAATTATTATTATATATTATTAATTATTAACTATTATTATTATTACTTATTCAATTATTTATTAATAAATACTTTTTATTATTCAAATATTTAATTATTTATTAATATATTAATAAATACTCTTTTTATTATTCAATTATTTATTATTTATTATTTAATTATTTATTATTTAATTATTTAATTATTTAATTATTTATTATTTAATTATTTAATTATTTATTATTTATTATAATTATTATTATTTATTATAATTATTATTATTTATTATAATTATTATTATTTATTATTTAATTATTTAATTATTTAATTATTTAATTTTTATATTATTTATTATTCAATTATTTATTATTTATTATTTATTATTTATTATTTATTATTTATTATTTATTATTTATTATTTATTATTTATTATTTATAATTATTTAATTATTTAATTATTTAATTATTTAATTATTTAATTATTTAATTATTTATTATTTATTATTTATTATTTATTATTTATTATTTATTATTTATTATTTATTATTTATTATTTATTATTTATAATTATTTAATTATTTATTATTTATAATTATTTAATTATTTATTATTTATTATTTATTATTTATAATTATTTACTTATTTATTATTTACTTATTTATTATTTACTTATTTAATTATTTAATTATTTATTATTTATTATTTATTATCTATATTATTTATTTATTTATTACTATTTATTATTTATTATTATTATTTATTATTATTAACAATTATTATTTATATTGTAATTGTGTTTTTTTTTTTTTTTTAATTAGCCTTTTCTTATGACAATAATATGCTTAAATGGAAATTTAATATAATTTAAGATTTCATTTATAAACTTTAATAAATAATAATCTTCAAAATTGGATATTTTATTAATTTTATACTCTAAACAAAATTAATTTCATAATCTAAACAAAAATAATTTCATAACCAATAATTTTTTAATTCAATCTCATTTCATATTAATTAAAATTTAATAAAAAATAGTTACACATCAAATAATAAATCATTTTAATCTCATTTCATATTAATTAAAATTTATAAAAAATGGTTACACATCAAATAATAAATTATTTTTTTTTTTTTTATTTTTTTATTCATTTCAAATTCATCATTAGATTAATAAACATTAATAGAAAATAGAAAATAAGTTAATTAATCATCAATACAATATCAATACAATAATAAGTTAATAAAATATTATATAAAATATTATATAATATAATAAATAATAATAAATACTTTAGAATTCAAAATACATAAAATAAAAATAAAAAAAATGTTAATAAAAATAATAAAAATGAACTAAAAAAAAGAAAAAAAATTATATATTTAAATAATACTTTAAAATAATAGAAATGATGTACAACTAATGTATACGTAAACTTTTAAATTTTATTTTATTTTAAATTTATTAAATATTACTTTTGTTAACTTTCAAAGGTAAAATTATATAATAATCCAATGTTATTTGATATTTAAACAATTATTATAAATATAAAAAATATTTATATAAATATTTATATAATTAACTGATTTTTAATGTTTTTTTTTTTTTATTCAATTATTTAATTATTTAATTATTTAATAAATAAATTAAATCTGGTTCATACAATTAAAATTTAGATAGGATGAAGATAAAAGCATTTTTTTTTTTGGAAAAATTATTTTTTTTTTTTTTTTTATTATTTTAAAAGTCTTTGAATAAATAAAATAAATAATAACTATAACTTATTTTGTGATATTACAATGTATATTCATCATTAACTCTTGTTCATAATTAATATTATGACAATCCTTTTTACAATGAAATCTTAAAAATAAATAAATAAATAAATAAATAAATAATACTTTATTCTTTAATTTTTTTTTTTAATAAATTCTATATATATATTTATATATATTTGTATATATTTAATGAATTTAAAAAAATAATAATAATTAAAGAACTGATGAGCGCCTTTCTTAATAGCAATCACAATATTAATGAATTTAATGACATCATTAATTTATTTCTTTGATTGAATATCATATTATTATCTCACCTCTTCTATATACTTATTAAATAATTACTATTTAAAAAAAATTAAATAATTACTATTAAAAAAAAAAAAAAAAGTAGAATTTTATTATAAAATATATATTCTATATTCCATATTCTATAAATATATGTAATGCCTAAATCAATAAGATAAACGAGTGATATAACAAGATAATAATATATAAAATGTTAATATTATAATTAAATAAATAATAAATACTACAGGATAATTCAAAAAATAGAATAAAAAAAAAGTATTTAGCAAAATACAAAGAAACTGTTACATTTAAAAATATTTATATAGTTTATTACATTTAGAAAAAAAGAAAGAAAAATTATTATTATATTTAATAAATAATAAATAATAAAAAGAGTATTTATTAATAATTAATAAATAATAAATAATAAATAATAAAAAGAAGTATTTATTAATAAATAATAAATAATAAAAAGAGTATTTATTAATAAAAAATAAATAATAAAAAGAGTATTTATTAATAAAAAATAAATAATAAATAATAAAAAGAGTATTTATTAATAAAAAATAAATAATAAAAAGAGTATTTATTAATAAAAAATAAATAATAAAAAGAGTATTTATTAATAAAAAATAAATAATAAAAAGAGTATTTATTAATAAATAATTAAATAATAAAAAAGAATATTTATTAATAAATAAATAATAAAAAATAAATAATAAAAAGAGTATTTATTAATAAATAATTGAGTAATTGAATAATTAAACAATGAAAAGAGTATTTATTAATAATTAATAAATAATAAAAAGAGTATTTATTAATAAATAATAAAAAAGAATATTTATTAATAAATAATTGAATAATTGAATAATTGAATAATAAAATAATGTAAATAATTGTATTTAATATTTTTTTTTTAATATTTTTTAATAATTAAATAATTAAATAATGAATTTTAATATCTTTTAAAATTTCTTTTTAATTTAATTTTATTTCTTTTTTTTTCAATTTAATTTATTTTTTTCAATTTAATTTATTTTTTTTATTTAATTTTTACTTTTTTTTTATATTTTAATTAATGATAATATTATATTTTTTAACCAATGATTTTAATGGAAATCTCATTCTTTTTATTTTGGATATAAAATTAGTGTGACATCAAAGTTTAATTATTACTATTTATTCAATTATTTCATTATTCAATTATTATTCAATTAACCAAATATGAATAGATAATAATTATAAAAAAATTTTTTATAATTTTAAATAATAATAAAAAAAAAAAAAAAAAGAAGGAATAGAAGACAAATAAAAAAAAAATATAAAAAATATATATATATAAAAAGTTTAATATTAATAAAAATATAAAATAAAATAAAATAAAATAAAAAGTTAAAAGTTTCTATTATTATTTTGAATAAATGATTCATCATTATTAAATATTGATTGTAAAAAGTTTAAAATTCATTTGATTAAACCTTAAAAAAAATTATTTGAGAATGAAATTCATTATTATTATTATTATTATTATTAATTATTACTATTATTATTATTATTACTATTATTATTATTATTTAAAAATATATATATAATTTTTTATAATAAAAAAAAATATCAATGAATAAGATTTAAATAAATAATAAAAATAATAAAATATAAAATATAAAATAAAGAAATATAATAAAAAGATCATTGAATGAAGCATTAAAAATAAATAGAATTAAAGTTTCTATTTATGTTTAAATGTTGCCATTAATTTTATTTTAATTTTAATTTTAATTGGAAGAAACAAAAAAAAAATCAATAAAATAAATTATAATAAATATAAATAAATATAATTATAATTAATAATAAATATAAATTATAATAAATATAAATAAATATAATTATAATTAATAATAAATATAAATAAATATAAATAAAATTTAATAAAAAATTAATATTGTTCTCTTTAGCAATAGAATTTGGAATATAGAACAATAAAAATAAATAAATAAATAATAAATAGATATTAAAAAAATAAATAATTGAATAATAAATAAATTATTAATTAAATAATTGAATAATAAATAGTTAATTAAATAAATAATAAAATTAGTTACAGGTATATAATTATTTTTTATAGTTTTATGTTTATTTATTTATTTATATAATAATAATAGAAAAAATGAAAGAAAATGAAATAAATATTAAATAATAATTAAAAAAGAACGATAGAAATAAAGACATAAAAATAAAAAATTTGTTTTATGATTTGCAAATAATTATTTTATAAAATTTTATATTCAAAAATTTTCTTTTCTTTTTTAATGATGACATCATTAAATTAGAAGATTTAATTTTCATATAATAAATATTATATGGAATTAAACATGAAATAGTTTTATTGTTGATCATATTCAAACCATCATTTGATAATAAGTATTGTTTAAATATTTAACATTATCGTTACATAAATAAAGTATTATTAAAATAAAAATAAAATTAAGATTAAAATAAAATTGAAATAGCATGATTAAAAATCATTACTACTATGAATACACTATTACTCTAATTATTACTGATGCAATATATATTAGCTTTCTAATCTAAATAATAAAATCTAATTAAATTCTATGAATATTTTATATGATATTTTTATATTTATATTTATTTTTAGTTGTTGTTTTTGATATGAATTTGATTCCATAATTTATTTATAATTAATTTTTATTATTTCATATATTATACTATTTCATATATTATTTATATTTTATCCTAATTATTTTAATATGCTTTCAAAATAATAATTAAATAAATAAATAAATAAATAAATAATAATTAAAATTTTAATATTTAAAATCAATTTTTATATTTTATATTAAATAAAGTTTAAAAAAATTTTTACCAAACTTTATTAATAAATTAAATTTTTATCTTTTTAATTAAAATTCATCTTGACTTATACTAAACTTTATTAATTATTATTCTTATTATTATTATTATTTTTGAATTCTGCATTTTCTTAAATTAGTCTCTAAATTAAATATTTTTTAATTAGTCCATAGTTGAAAAAAAAATAG
The DNA here is from genome assembly GCA_016946835.1 of Neocallimastix lanati (nom. inval.). NCBI lineage: Eukaryota > Fungi > Neocallimastigomycota > Neocallimastigomycetes > Neocallimastigales > Neocallimastigaceae > Neocallimastix > Neocallimastix lanati (nom. inval.). The sequence goes on along the minus strand of JACVTC010000084.1, from coordinate 593,727 downwards.
CCGTTAAAATTCAATACAAAAAAAAACTACATATATAATAAATAATAAATAAATAAAAAAAAAAGAGTATTTATTAATATATATAATAAATAATAAATAATAAATAATAAAAAGAGTATTTATTAATATATAATAATAGATAAAAAGAGTATTTATTAACATATAATAAATAATAAAAAGAGTATTTATTAATATATAATAAATAATAAATAAATAAATAATAAATAATAAATAATAAATGATAAATAATAAATAATAAATAATAAATAATAATAGAAATAATAAATAATAAATAATAAATAATAAATAATAAATAATAATAGAAATAATAAATATTAAATATTAAATAATTGAACAATAAATAATAATAAAAAGAGTAATAAATAAACTATTTATTATAAAGTATTTATTAATTAAAAAAGTTTGGAAAAAAAATATAAATATAGAATATTTTCTTCAATTAATTATTTTTTTTCTTCACAAAAGAAATAAATAAAAAATTTAATAATAAAAAAGAAAAAAAAAAAAAAAAAACTTAATATTGTAATATATATAATAAATATATATAAATATATTATAGTAATTTATTAATTAATTAATATATTTTAGTTATTTAGAACATATTTATTTATTTTAAAATAAAATCTTTAAAATAAAATCTTTAAAGTAAATATATTATTACAGTTAAGTTTTAAAATAAACTAGATATAAATAAAAATAAAAAATAATAATAAATAGTAAAATAAAAATAAATAGAAAGAAAAAAATAATAAAGATTATTAATATTAAACAAATAAAAAAAAAAAAAAAAAAGAAATAATTGATTAAAAAATGAATTACAAATATATTACTGTACTTGCCTTAAGTAAGTATCATTATAATAAAAGAATATTTATTTATTATTTTTTTCTTTTTTATTATCAGATATATAGATTAATTTATAGAATAGATTCATAATTTGTCTTTACTAACTTTAAATTTTATATTATTTCTCAAAATGGTTTAATATATGCATAATATATATATATATTTAATTTATATTATTATTTCTTTATATTAAAATTTTAAAAAAAAAATATTACTAAAAAGTTGTTGGTAAAACTTTAGCTGAAAAAGAATGTTGGGCAACAGAACTTGGTTATCCATGTTGTGAATTAAAAACTACAAAAATCGAATTTACAGATAGTGGTTCTGGTAAACAATTTGGTGTTGAAAATAATCATATTT
>JACVTC010000084.1:552500-587500 GCA_016946835.1 Neocallimastix lanati (nom. inval.) | reverse complement strand
TATGTTAATATAATTATTATATATATTTATATATATATATATTTTTTTTTATAGATAATGTATTTTAGTACTTTATTATTAACAAATAAATGAAATTATATTGTATTATTTTAATATATATGTCATTTATTTAAAGTTTTAAATAAATGACATATTTATTTATTTATTTTATTTATTTATTTTTTCAAGATTAAAAAATTTTTTCCAAACCGTTCAAATAAATAAATAAGATATATTATTTATGTCTATATATCATTGTCAGAAAAATGATATGGCAATTAAAAAAAGGAAATGAAAAAAAAAAAAAAAAAAAAAAAAAAAAAAAAAAAAAAATTTCAATTAATAATATTATGGTTTTCATATTAATTAAAATATGATTTAAATATTCATATAATTAATTTATAATAAAGATAATAATATTAATAATAATAATACTAATTATTATTACTTTAATAATTTTAAGTATTAATGACAAATCAATAAATAATATATTTTTATAGATATATTGAATACATTGAAAAGAAAAATTAAAAAAATAAAAATAAAAATAAAAATATTTTCCCATTATTTAATATTAATTAAATAATGAAAATCATCTGTAAAAGAATAAAAAAATATATATATATTGATTTATATATCTATTATAATTTTATGATTATGAACTTTTAGAATAAAAGTTTTATTTAAAATTTACAGAAAATTTAATTATTAAAAAATAATAATAATAACAGCTATTTAATTAGAATAAAATTTTTTTTTTGTTGCTTTTTTTATATTATAAATTAATGGTTTAATACTAGTTATAAAAGAAGAAAATAAGAAAAGAATTATGGACTGAAATGAAGGAACTTTTAATAATAAAAAATTGGGAGAGTTGCATTTCCCCAAATTGCATTTCGCCAGGTTGCATTTCGCCAAGTGGCGTAGTATTAAAATGTTGCATTTCCCCAAGTTGCATTTCCCCAAGTTGCTTTTCGCCAGGTTGCATTTCGACAAGTAGAGTATTGATATAAATAAATGAATAAATAAATAAATATTAATTTAAAATATATTTTTTTTAAAATTGTTTTGATGCGATATTAATAATAATTAATTTTATTTATTGATTTATTTATTTATTTAATAATTTTCAATCTGGCGAAATGCAACTTGGCGAATTGCAATTTGGCGAAATGCCACATTTTTTTAATACGCCACATGCTTTCAAAAAAATTGGCGAAATGCAATCTGGCGAAATGCAATTTGGCGAAATGCCCCACACCCTAAAAAATTATAAAAGTTAATTTTATTTCTTAATTTTTTATTATTAAAAAGTATTTTCTTAATTAAAAAATATAATAAATAATAAATAAATAATAATTAATAAGTAATTAATAATAGGTTAGATTAATTTTTTTAAAAAAAAAATTAAATAGAAATAATTTCTTAATCCTTTAATTCAAATTAACCAATCATACCATTGCAAAAAAAGTATTAACCAATAGGATAGATTTAATTTTTAGTTATCCAAAAGAAGAGAGAAAAGTTAAAAATGAGATCTAGTATAAATAAAAATTTTCTTCCGCTACCACATTTTAATCTACAATAAAACTGAGGAAGGCGTGCAATACCGTGGTTCGACCTTGCAATGATCGAAATTCAAATGGGCGTGCCAATAACGAACGTTAACTCATCTAATATATGTACTTCTTTTTTCAATAGTAGTAGATGTTTCGCTTTGGGTTAAACAGTTCACTTTTTATATTTTATAATAAATTTAATTTAAAAATTTTTAATAATGCATTTGAAAATTTATATAATTATTTAAAAATAATAATGGATATAATATATATTTATATTATATGTATTTGAGGATTTTATTGAGATAATGAAGTATTAATGGTATTTAAAAGAGTGGTCTTTAAATAAATCTAAAAATTTTAAACTAGTATATTGCTTTTTTTTTATTATTAATTTTAATATCATAAATTTGAATCACAAAATAAATATTTATTTTCTTTAATTAATTAATATTTAATATTTAATATCTAATGTTTATTGTTTTTTTTTTATAATTTAATAATTTTATTGTTCATTTATATTTTTTTAGTTATATTGATTTTTTCATTATTTATAAGAAGTAGGTTTTTTTTTGGAAAATGTGGCGTATCAAAATTTTAATATAATAAATTAGTAAATAAATAAATAAATTAATAAATAAATAATTTTAATAAATAATTTTATTCTTTAAAAATAATATATATATATATATATATATATTTTTTTTTGAAATTTCATTATATATTTTTTTTGTAAAAAAAAAAATACTTTTAAAAATTAAAAAGGTTTATATATATTTAAATATTCTTAAAAATGATATATTTTTTAAAAAAAAAGAGATTCTTTATATTAATAAAAAATCAAAAGTTTCATATATCTCTAAAAAAAATATATAAATATTCTTTAAAAATAAAATATACTTTAAAAATAAAACTATTTAATTAAAAAGTTTTAGAAAAAGTATTTTTTTTTTTAACCTTCAATGCTTATTAATTTTTTAATGATTTAACAAAAAATATAAAAATAAAATTAAAAGTAATATAATTATTTTTAAAAAATACTTAAGTTTTTTTTTTTTTTTTTTTTTTTTTTTTTTTTTTTTTTTTTTTTTTTTTTTAACTTCCGGATGTATATTATTACTGAGAATTTTCTAATACGTTTTTTTTTTTTTTTCTGGAAGAAGTACTTCTCCATTCCCAAACTTTCCTTTTGAAGCGAGGCCAAGAAATATTTAGTGATAAAGATTTATTTAATTTTTTTTATTTTTATTTTTATTTTTTTTATTTTTATTTATTAAATTAAATTTTTTTTTTTTTTTTTTTAAAAAATATTAAAATAATTCTTTATTAAAAATCCTATTAACTGTTTAAAGTTTTTACCATTAATAGTAAATTTTTTGTACAACAGAATTCTGATAATCTTTTTTTTTTTTTTTTTTTTTTCCATTTTGATCATTACTCTGCTATTTCTTACAAATCAATACTTTTTATTATTTAAAATTAAATTAAACAAAACATCTAAACCATAATTCAACAATATTATTTTCAAGTTCTAGGTCTTCTATTAAACAAATTAATTTGAATACCATACCATTTTTTTTTTTTTTTTTTTTTTTCAAATTTTCTTCATTTTTCTTTTTTTAAATCATTACAAGATAAAGATTCTTCTTGCTTTAATGCATATATTAATTTATAAAGCAAAGGTTTTTTTTTTTTTTTTTTTATTAATTACTTTCATAATATTACTATGAATTAAAAATTATCGTTCTTTTCTAATGGAATTACATAAGCAATTTATTGAAAAAATTTCCAATTTATATATTATTTTTAATTAAATATTTTAATAAAAAGATTTGAATAAATAAAATAGTTAATTATTTGGAAAGAAATTCTTTTTTTTTTTTTTTTTTTTTTTTTTTTTTTTCAAATTCCTTCATTTTTCTTTTTTTAAATCATTACAAGATAAAGATTCTTCTTGCTTTAATGCATATATTAATTTATAAAGCAAAGGTTTTTTTTTTTTTTTTTTTTTTTTTTTTTTTTTTTTTTTTTTTATTAATTACTTTCATAATATTACTATGAATTAAAAATTATCGTTCTTTTCTAATGGAATTACATAAGCAATTTATTGAAAAAATTTCCAATTTATATATTATTTTTAATTAAATATTTTAATAAAAAGATTTGAATAAATAAAATAGTTAATTATTTGGAAAGAAATTCTTTTTTTTTTTTTTTTTTTTTTTTTTTTTTCAAATTCCTTCATTTTTCTTTTTTTAAATCATTACAAGATAAAGATTCTTCTTGCTTTAATGCATATATTAATTTATAAAGCAAAGGTTTTTTTTTTTTTTTTTTTTTTTTTTTTTTATTAATTACTTTCATAATATTACTATGAATTAAAAATTATCGTTCTTTTCTAATGGAATTACATAAGCAATTTATTGAAAAAATTTCCAATTTATATATTATTTTTAATTAAATATTTTAATAAAAAGATTTGAATAAATAAAATAGTTAATTATTTGGAAAGAAATTCTTTTTTTTTTTTTTTTTTTTTTTTTTTTTTTTTTTTTTTTTTGAAAAATTTCCAAATAGATTAATTTATAATTATTATTATAGAATATATATAATTAATAATTATTTACTATCATTAATTATTTAATATTTAATCTTATTAATTATCATATTAAAATTATTGATAATATAATATTTTATTTGTATAATTATTATTATAAAGAATTTTATATATAATTAATTTATTAATTGAGCATCTTTATTCTTTGGTATCTCGGCTTGGCTTGTAGTAGTGTAAGTATATGAATACTATCAAATATGTAAAGTAATGTGAAATAAGATTTAATATAAAATCTTTCCAGTTTTTTTTTTTTTTTTTTTTTTTTTTTTTATTTTTTATGGTGGTTAGTTAATTAAGACCAATCCCCATAAGATTTTCTAGATCGTCCCCCTCGACTAACTCCTGAATTTATATGGGGGTTAATTTTCTTTCTTAGGGTTTTTTTTTTTTTTTTTTTTTTTTTTTTTTTTTTTATAGATGAAGTTGGACGTTCTCACTTCATGGTAAGTGTTCTTGTTGCTAGACTTTATTATTGCTAGTACAAAGAAAAAAAAAAAAAAAAACATTTTATTTGTGAGAGGATTAATGTAATTGTTCCTCCCTCCATGATGGTTCAAAAGATTAATAGAAAAGAAGCCTGTCGTTTAAAGCGGAATATAGGGAATGTCTTTTATATTAGCCTTTTTTTGAGAGAGGTCCATATCAATGGACAAACGATATGACAAAGAATCCAATGAGAGTCTGATACGTTTAAGGGAGAGACTGGAGATCCTATTCTCCTCCCCTCTCGTTCATTCCAGTCTAAAAAAAAAATAATAATAATAATTTTAAAAATAACCGTCTTTCCAAGACATAAGGAATTTATGAATAAAGATACTACAAATTAAGTTATGTTGGAATTTTCGGATAACCGTTATAATAATAGAAAAGAGATTAATCTTCTTCCTAATAAATTTCATTTTATTAATATTTAAAGTATTTTTTTTCAATGTATTATTCTTAGATTTAAATAATTTGAATAATAAATAATAAATAATAAATAATAAATAATAAATAATAAATAATAAATAATAAATAATAAATAATAAATAATAAATAATAAATAATAAATAATAAATAATAAATAATAAATAATAAATAATAAATAATAAATAATAAATAATAAATAATAAATAATAAATAATAAATAATAAATAATAAATAGTAAATAATAAATAATAAATATAATTAAATAATAAATAATAAATAATAAATAATAAATAATAAATAATAAATAATAAATAATTAATAATAAATAATGGAATAATAAATAATAAATAATAAAAAGAATTAAAAGTATTTATTAATAAATAGTACATAATAAATAATAAATAATAAATAATAAATAATAAATAATAAATAATAAATAATAAATAATAAATAATAAAAAATAAATATTAAATAATAAATAATAATAAATAATAAATAATAAATAATAAATAATAAATAATAAATAATAAATAATAAATAATTAATAATAAATAATGGAATAATAAATAATAAATAATAAAAAGAATTAAAAGTATTTATTAATAAATAGTACATAATAAATAATAAATAATAAATAATAAATAATAAATAATAAATAATAAATAATAAATAATAAATAATAAATAATAAATAATAAATAATAAATAATAAATAATAAATAATAATAAATAATAAATAATAAATAATAAATAATAAATAATAAATAATAAATAATAAATAATAAATAATAAATAATAAATAATAAATAATAAATAATAAATAATAAATAATAAATAATAAATAATAAATAATAAATAATAAATAATAAATAATAAATAATAAATAATAAATAATAAATAATAAATAATAAATAATAAATAATTAATTTATAAAATACAATTTTAATTAGTACATAAAAAAAAAAGCATAAAATATATTATTATATTATTTTATAAATTAATAAATAAATTAATATATCATATTCTTTTTTTTTTTTTTTTTTTTTTAATATCTAACCAAAAAAGGTCTCATTAAACCCATCAATTCAAAATGATTTCCAAATTTAATTTAGAATTATGGAAATAATTAATAAAAATTATAGTTTTTATTTTTTTTTTCCTTTTTTATAATTGACATGAACTTTGTTTATAGATCAGTTGAAATGAAGTCAAATTTGCTCTTTGGTTTTATATTAATACTTCGAAAGTTTTACATTTATTATTCGATTTCGATTATTCAATTATTATTTAATATTTAATATTTAATAATTAATATTTAATATATAATAGTTAATATTCATTCTTTATTCTTTATTCTATATTCTATATTCTATATTCTATATTCTATATTCTATATTCTATATTCTATATTCTATATTCTATATTCTATATTCTATATTTATTATTTATATATTATTTATTTATATTTTATTTATTTATATATTATTTATTTATTTATTATTTATTATTAATTATAAATTATAAATATTAAATATTTATACACAATATTAGAAAATTTATTTATTATTATTTATTAATTCAATTATTTAATTATTTTATATGTAATATTTAATATAATAAATATTATATATGAAATTAAAAAAGTGGAAGAAGAACTTTATGAACAATAATTAAATAATTAATCATTAATACAATCATAGTTTAAATTAAAGATATAAATAAGTAATAATAATAATAATAATAATAATAATAATAAAACTAGTTCTTTTATTAAATATTCATCATTATTATATGAATAAAATTATGAAATGATCGAATAACAGAAATAGGATGGTGAATTTAAAACCTTCCTTTTATGTCCAATGCAAAGAATATATATCAATATTAAAAAAAACAAAAAAAAACAAAAAAAAAAAAAGGGTAAAAAAGGAGAAAAGGAAAAATTAATTAATAAACATTTCATTGGTGTTTAAAATAAAAATTTAGACTTGACAGGATTAAAAAAAAAATACTAATTAATAGTTGACATTTAATAAAAAAAAAAAAAAAGTAATAAAATATGTCATATGGTCTTTCCAGTTTTTATTCTGGTGGTTAGTGCTCGGGACTAAACACACATAAGGTTTCTGTATTGGCCCGCAACTACCTTCTGAATTGATATGGGCCGATTTTCATCATTCCCGAGTGCTTTTCCCTAGAAATGAAGTTGGTATTCGCTTACCATATTAAATATTCCTGTTGCTTGACTATATATATATATAAGTGCTAGTACAGAAAGCATTTGATCTATGAGAAGATTAATGTAGTTATTCCTCTCTTTCGATAACAATTAAAGAGATCATTGAAAAGAAGCCTGTCCTATAATACGGCATATAGGGAATGTCTTACATATTAGCCTTGCTTAGAGAGAGGTTCACATCATCACTAAAACGGTATGACAAAGAATCTAATGAAAGTCTGATACGTTTAAGGAAGAGACTGGAGGCTCCATTGTCCCTCCCTCTCGTTAATCCCTGTTTAAAAAAACAAAAAACAAAAACAAAAACAAAAACAAAAACAAAAACAAAACAATACAATAAAATATACCATTTCATCTATTTATTTATTTTTTTTTTTTAATTTAGTTATTTCAAAATAAAAATAAAAATAAAAATAAAAATAAAATTAAAATAAAAAATGAAGAAAAATAAGAATAAAAATAAATTTTTTTTATTAATATGCTATATTTCTTCTTGTTTAATAAATATTTTATTTTTATTCTATTTGTATTTTAATATTATTTTAATTATTTATTCCTTATTTGCATATATAAATATTTATTTACTTTCTGTTATTTATTAGTTTTTTATTTATGAATTATAAAAAGTTATATCTAATAAATAAATATATATATATTAGTGTTACATACCAATTATTATTAATTAATTTAAAAAAGTAAACTATAGCTATATAATGTTGTTATTGTTTAGGAGTTTTAACAACTTTAATTAATTTTTTTTTAAATAACATATTTATTAAATCTTATTCAATATTAACCAATTCATTATTCATTCGATTTCTACTCAATTATTCATTATAAACTTTATATACTAATTATTCTTTTTACTATTCATAATAATTATTTTAGTATTACTTTAATTTTATTATTAATAAGCATATTTTTATTATATCTTTTTTTTTCCTCTCTCATATTAATTATTTTATTAGTTTCTTTATTATTTAATAATTACTTATTCAATTTTGAAGTAAATTATTTTTTTTTCTTTGGCCTCACTTCAAATCAATTATAATAATAAGAATAATTAATAAAAATTATTAATTAAAGATTAAAAAAAAAAAAAAAAAAAATAAAAATTAATAAATTGGAATAGAATCTAATTCTATTGCTTCTATTTGTCTAATATTATTGTAATATACAGTATATTTTATTATAATAAATAATAATATATTTTATTTTTTTTTTTTTTATTTTTTTTTTTAAATAAATTAAAATTTTTAATAAAGAATTTAAAATTTAAATGGAAATAAAATTTATTGAATTTTATATATAAAAATGATTTATTTTTAATTATACATGGCTATAATTATTATACAGTTTAAGTTACATTATTCTATATATTAGAGAATAAAGTAGCATATATAAAATAATACAGAAATCTTAAAAAAAATTAAAAAAAAAAAAAAAAACACAAAAATATTAAATCTAAAATAAAATAAAAAATTTTTAATTAAAGTTTATAATTAAATAATAAATTGGTAGTTATTGAATTTATTTATATTCTAATATATTGTAAGTTCAATTAAAGATTTTAAAATATTTAATAAGTACTTTTTAGGAAATCATAATTAAATTAATTAAACTTTATTAAAATATTGTTAACATTCACAAAATACAAAATAAAAAAAAGTCTTGAAAGTTTTAACTCAATAATCAATATATAATAATCAAAAATCAATAATCAATAATAATTAATATAAAATAATAAATAATAAATAATAAATAATAATTAATTAATAATAAATAATAAATAATAAATAATAATAATAAATAATAAATAATAAATAATAAATAATAAATAATAAATAATAAATAATAAATAATAAATAATAAATAATAAATAATAATAAATAATAAATAATAAATAATAAAAATTAAATAATAAATAATAAAAATTAAATAATAAATAATAAAAATTAAATAATAAATAATAAATAATAAATAATAAATAATAATTGAATAATAAATAATAATTGAATAATAAATAATAATTGAATAATAAATAATAATTGAATAATAAATAATAATTGAATAATAAATAATAATTGAATAATAAATAATAATTGAATAATAAATAATAATTGAATAATAAATAATAATTGAATAATAAATAATAATTGAATAATAAATAATAATAAGATATAAGTGATTGTAATTATATATATATATATATATATTTTTTTTTGGCATTGAACTATTTTGTTTCATTTATATTTTTTAATAAACTCATTTAAACCGATACATTACAATAATATTATATTGACTACATTTATATTTCTATGTTATACTTTTTATCATTATTAATATAGTTTATTAACGTAATAACTTTTTTGACTACTATCAATAAAAGAGTAGTAGTGATAATAAATAATTAAATATTAATAATAAAATAATAATAATAATACTACTAATAATTAAATAATAATAGTAATAACTGATGATAAACTATTAATTATTAATAATTGTAATTGTTTAAATATAAAAGTGATAATTTAAGTAATAATTAAATAATTAATAATTAAATAAATAATAAATAATAAAATATAACAAATTATAAATAATAAAAAATAAATAATATATAAATAATAATAATAATAATCAATAATAAAATAATAATAATAGTAATAATAATTGTCGAGATATTTTAAATTATTTAAATAACAAATTTTATTAAAACTTAAAAAAAAATTTTTTTTTTTATATTAATACTTTTTATTTAAATTTTTATTTTATTATATTTATTTTTATTATTATTTTTTTTTAAAAAGGTTTGTTATAATTGTTTTTTTTATTTAAATAAACAATGAATTAAGATTCAGCCGTTTTTTTTTTTTTTTTTTTTTTTTTTTTTTTTTTTTTTTTTTTCTAAATAAATAAAAATAATAAAAAATATATATATTTATATATATATATTATTATTATTTTTTTTGTAAATTAATTATTAATTGATTCGATATAAAGTAATTAAATTTTATTATAAAGTTTGCTTAACTCTAATTTCATATTCATATTGGCAATTTTTATTTTTTTTATTTTTTATTTATTTTTTTTTTATTTTTTATTTTTTTACTTCTTCTATATAAATATATATTTTAATAATAAAAGTATTATTATAAGAGTATATATTATTTTTGTAACTATTAGAATTTGGTTTATATATTTTTATATTATGATCAAACTGTTTAAATTAATAATAGTAATGATAATAATAGTTATAATAATTATAAGTAGCTTACTTTTAAAACTATTATTCTTTCAATTTTCATAAGTTTAAAAGTTGATCAAAATAAAAAATACGATAAAATAAAAATAAAAATTTGAACTTTTTAAAAAAGTTATTATTGTAAATATAATGAATGTATTTTATTTCATTTTATTTATTATTTTTTTTTTTAAAAAAAAGAGGAAAAAAATAAGAAAAACTTTAATAACTTAATAATATAAAAATATTATTAGGTTCATAGATGATACAAATAGAGCAGTAAATATATATAATATATATAATATTGTTTTATTAATAAAAATTAAATAAAATGAAATATTTTTATAGAATAAACGTAATATATTTTTTTTATTTTTTAACTTAATATAATTTTACTTTTCAATATTGAAGTTCTTTTTATTTTTAATTTTATATATATATGTACATTTGTACTTTAATTTTGAGGAAAAGTCAAAAGAGATTAAATTATTTAAATTTTATATTAAATTTTTTTTTTACAAAGTTTTATATAAAAAAAAAATAATTTTAAGTAGTAAAAAAAAAAAAAAAAAAGGTATTTAGAATTTGTTTAAAGTATAATAAAGAGAACATAAAATTTATTAAATTTTAAATTTTTAATTTTATTGTATTATATTTTATTTTATATATATATCCTAAATGCTGTAGATACTTTTATTACATTATATACAAATTGTAATCTTAAACTCTTTTTACTGTATTGTCTATTAATTAGACAATACAGTAAAAAAGAAAAAAAATAATATTGATTATAAATTTTATTATCTTGTTATTATTATTAAAATAGATATCTATAATATATTTTAATACATATATTTAAAAGTATGTTATAAACAATTTTTATTAATTGTAAAAATATTTCATAAATAAAAAAAATTTATTTGTAACATTAGATTTTTATAATAGTTTAATAATTTACAATCATCTTATATTTTGTAAAGTTGGAAAAAGATGTAAAAGTTTTTGTATTGAATTTTTTTTTCTTTTTTTTTTTTTTTGTTTGTTTGTTAATAATATATACATATTTAATTTGTTAATTTTAGCTTTAATTATATATATAAAATTGTTAATTCTATAAATTATTAAATAAATAATAATTTATATACATCATGTTACATATATATTATATAATATTTTTTATTATTTTTTATTTTTTTCTTAATTCATTTTATTTATTTATTTATTAATTTTTTTTTTATTTTTTTTTTACTCTTCAAATGCTTTATTCTAATATTTAATAATAATAATACTTAATAATACTTAATAATATAATAATAATAATAAATAATAATAATAAATAATAATAATAATAATAATACCTAATTATAATAATAAATAATAGTATTTTTTTTTTCTTTTACTCTTTTTTAAACTTTTTATTGTTTTTATTAAAAAAAAAATTTTTTTTCTTTTTTATAATTTAATTTGATTTAAAATTAATATACGTTTAATATATATTGAAGTATATTGCAATTTAAATAAATTTTTTAATTTGATTATTTAAACTAAAATATAAAAAAATTTTTTTTTCATTAAAAAAACTATAAAATTGGAATTTTTATAATTAATAAAGTTTATTCATTTTTTTTATATTAATTTTATTATTATTATTATTTTATATTTTATTATTTATAAATTAATTAAAAAATAAAAATAAAAAGAAATAATAAATAATAAATAATAAATTTCACTAATAAAGAAAGGGTTTTTTATTATTATTTATTTATTAGTGATTCTTTATTATTTATGTTATAACTATTATTAATAACTATTTTTATTATTATTATTTTATTCTAAAACTAATTAATTATAAATTTATATTTATATTTTATTTTATTTTTACCAACAAATTAATTAATATTGATATAGAAATTATAATTATTATTATTATTTTTTTTACTTTTTTTAAAGTAATAATAATTTTTTTTATAAAAAAATTTTTAAAATTTTTTTTTCTTTTTCCTTTTTTTTTTTTTTACTTTTTTTTTTAAAAAAAAAGGAAGCAAATAAAATACTATTTTATCGTTATTCAATAAATTCAATAAATATTTTATGAATATATTAGTTTTAAAAAAAAAGTTACTTATTTTGAAAGTTCAATTCAAAATCTTTTGTAACTAATTATTTTTTCTTTTTATCTTTTTTTCTTCTTTTCCTTTTTTTTTTTTTTTTTTTTTTTTTTTTTTTTTTGATAGTAGAAAAAAGAAAGAATATATTAAAATTCTTTTTATAAATAAAATAGTAAAAAGAATTGGTTCAATTTCAATAACAAAATAAGAAAACATATATTAAAATAAATTAAGTGGTTAGTTATTTTAAAAAAAAAAAAAACACCTATCATTATTAATATTTTTTTTTTTAAAAAAAAAAGGAAAAAGTGTAATAAAAAATACTTTTTTTTTTTTAAATATATATATATAAAAAGAGAATCTTTAGATATAATTTATTCAACAAATTATATTTATTATATAAGAAATAGTTATATATATATAAATAAATTTAAAACAAGAATAAAGAATAATAATTTTATTACTATTTTATAAAGTTTAAATGATAGTATAAAAATATTTTTTATTTTTCTTTTTTTTAAAGAGAAAAAAAAATTTTTTTATCTATAGAATAAAATATATATATAAAAAAAAGAGAGATATATTAATATTGATTTTACAAAAAGAAATACATTTGTTCCTATTTATAATTATTATTTTAATACATTTAAAATTACATAAAAGAAATGAATTTAGAAGAAAGTGTTAGTACAACTAATTTTTGATAGTATTAAAATTTTCTTTTAAGAAAGAAACAAAATATAAAAAAGTAAAGGTAAAAAAGGAAAAATATATATATATATATATTTGTAAATTTACATAATATATAAATAGAAATTAAGCATAAAAAAGAAATCTAATAGATATAAAATAATTATATATATAAAAGAATAAAGATAAATAGGTAGTAAACTATTTTTTTAGTAATAATCTTTATTTTTTTAAATATTTTAAAATATTTTATTTAAAAGTACTCTTTTTTATGAAGAATTAATGAGAAAATATTATGTTTTAGATAACAATATCTATTTCATGAATAATATATTTATTTTTTTTACTTTATTTTTTTTTATTTTGTATTATTTTTATATTTTGTACATGTAATTTAATTTTTTAAAAAATAATCTTATCGTTTTTAAATAACAATTAATTATATGTAACCTATATAATGGTATATTCAACATACCTAAATATAAAAAGCAATAGTACATTTATTTAAAGAATAAATAATAGCTTTTTAAATTGAACAATTGAGATAAATATTAGTACTTATTAAATAATAATAGAAATAATCTTAATTTTTTATTTTTTTACTATCCATATAATAATTTATTAAATAATAAAAAAGAATATTGTTTGTATAATAATAATCAAAAAAAAAAATAATAATTTAGTTAATATTAAATTTAAAATAGGATCAAAAAAAAAATAAAAAAACAAAAAAAAAAAAAAAAACAAAATAAGAAAAACAGAAAATCAGAAAAAAAAAAAAGGAACAAAAATCAAAAATCAAAAACAAAAAACCAAAAAAAAAAAAATAATTATATTTAATCTATAATATAATTTTTGACATATAAACTGATAAATATTAAAAAAAGGTTTATTTTTTATTAATATTTTCACATAATATCATATATATATATTTAATTGATAAAAATACCTTTTTTTTTCTTTTTTTTTTTTTTTTTTTTGAGAACTTGCTAAAATTTATCAGATTTATATAATTAGTTAAAATAAAAAAAATATATATATATATTTTCTCAATAATTAAACAATAAAATAAAATTTAAATAAAAGAATATATTTATACTTATTCTTTTAAAGTAATGTAATAATATAATTAATTGTAAAAAGAAAGCATATTTAAATATTTTATTAAAAAATCCTAATTTTTACAGATAAAGATAAATTCAATACAGAGTATTAGAAAAAAAACAAATAAATTAAAAAAAAAAAATACATAAAAACGGAATTATATATGGAAACGATTTTATAATTTAATAAATATCATATACTATTAATTTACATTAAGAAATTCTATCCTATATTCATATATATATATTCATAAAAGTACGAAAAATATATAATAAAATAACGAAACACATTTTATTAATAAATATATTAAAAAAAAAAAACCTTTAAATTTTCTACTTTTGTATATATATTAACAATTTATATTTTAGTATAAGAAATACAAAGCTTTTTTTTTTTTTTTTTTTTTTTAAAAAAAAGAAAAAAATAAAGTAAAAAACCAAAAAAAAAACAAAAAAATAAAAAAAAATTTGTATAATAGTGGTAATATAATTTTATAATAAGTTAAAAAAACCTAGTATATAAAACTATTTGAAATACTATACGTAAATATATATGTATATATATATATTTTTCTTTTTCTTTTAAAGAACTTATTTCATTACAGTATTAGAAAAAAAAAGGATATATATAATATCTTTTTTCTTTTTCTTAAATAATAATAAAAATATTTTTAATCCAAATATTATAATAATATTGATTAAAAATAATTTTATTATTATTTAGAGAAACAAAGAAGAAAAAAAAATTGTATATATTAATATAAGAGAAATTAATATATATATATATAATAAAAATTCATTTAATAAGGAAAAAAAATGTCACATTCAATATCAAAAGTTAATTATTTAGATAATTATAATATTAATAAAACTATCGAGAATCCATTATTATTTATGAATAAATTTATTGAAATTATGTATATATTGAGTATGAAAGAAGAGGGAAGAAAATCTTCTTCCTTCAAGATTACACTTTTAGAATTATTATCCTTATATGATGAAGATGATAAATTAAAGAAAATAGATTATTCATTATTGAATACAAAACTAGATTATTTAGAATCTATGTTATCTACCATTTTATCAAGCTGTATGATATCTTCTTTTGTTATTTCAACTGTTTTAAGTTCCTTTCTTTCAATGATCTTTCAAATTAATAATATAAAGGAATTCTCTAATAAAAATAAATTAAAAGGTAATTATTATTTTTTTTTGTTTAGTTATTAAAAAATGATAAATATAAATATTAAAAAAGGTTTTTAATAGAAAAATTTTAATTCTTTATTGATATCAAAAAAAAAAAATTTTTTTATAGAGATAATTTAATATATATATATATATTTAAAAAAAAGGTTTAGAAAAAATTATTAATTAAATTTTTTCTTTAATTTTTTCTTTATTTTTATATAGGTACAATTGAATTGCAAGATATATTATTTGAAGATAATTTTAAAATTGCTGCGCATCAATGTACTGAAAATCACGAAAGTGATAATGAAAATGATAATAGTAATTCATCTTCTGATCAAAATAATGATGATCATCAAGAACATAAAAATAATGAAGAGAATCATGAAGAGGATCAGGAGCGTCATGAAAATAGAGGTGATGATCAAGATAATAATGATCAAAGCAATTCTAGTAATGATGGCAATGAAGGTGATCAAAATAATGATAACAATAATAATGAAAATAATAATAGTGATAAAAATAATAAAAACGATGACAATAATGGAGATGGTAACAAAGAAGATGATAACAATGATAGTAATAATGAAGATAATGATGATAATGCAGATAACAATGATGAAAATGATAATAAAGAAGATAATAATAATGAAGATAGCGAAGAGATTAATGATGATGATGATGATAATGATCATCCTTTTGAAAAGGATAAAAAGAAATCTAAAAATGATGATAAAAATAAAAAAGAATTAATAGAAAAAGAGAGTGAAGAAATTAAAAACGGTAATTAATATAATGGTTTTAATTATAATTCTAAATATAAAAATAAATATATTTAATATTGTTAAAAAAATTGATATTTTGTTGTGTTTTAATAAATAAAAAAAATAATTGAATTCAATATTTAAATTTTTAATAAAAAAAAAAAAAAAAGAAAAAGTTTAATTTTTATTTAAAAAATATTTAAAGGCAAAAATTGAATTAACACATATATATATATATATATAATTTCATTTTGTATTAATTTATATTTTTAGATATAAAAACTGAAATTAAAGAGGTGATAGAAGTTAGTTCTGAAACACCTTCTTTTGAAGGAATAAACCAATTTCTTAATGAAAAGGATTATAAAGAAATTAAGAAACCAGTTACTCCATCCTTATGTCATAGGTCATCTACTGGTTCTTTAAAAAAGGCTAAATTATTAGGTGTTATTGGAACTAATGATGATTCTTTGAAGTTTTTAGGAAAAGAAAACGAATTTGTGATTGGTGGAACAGTGCCTATCGAAAATAAAAGTATTCATTTATGCTATGAATTAGGAAGTGGGAATGTGAATAAGATGCCAAGTATTATTGAAGATCGTACAGAAGAAGGAAGTGATACTGAAGATATGAAATTATTAATAAAAAAGGAACAAGGAAAGAAAAAAGGAGATAAACTATCTAAATTACATATTGGTAAACTTGGAGCTGATTTAATTACGGAAGATTCTAAAAAGGCGGATGGTTATACGAGTATGCCGTATTCACCCTTTTCAACCAATTTTGAACTCTTTAAAAATAATGTAATTGAAAGCTTACCTGTTCGTAGTGGTTTAGGTTCTCATAGAAATAGTATTAGTTGTACCTATGATATCTTGACAAATTTAAGTAATTATAGTAATGTTAGAAGAGGTTCCTTACCAGCCTTGAATTATTCTTATCATTCAGCTATTAATCATTCTGCAGCAAAAGAATTGGTTACACCACCTCATTCTGCAGGTGTTTCTTCTTCCTCTTCTGTATCCAATTCAGCAACAAATTCTTCAGCCTCATCTTCTTTATCTTCTCCTTCTTCAAATTCTACCATGGTTAATCAATCTGGTAGTAATGCGGATCTTCATTCTTATAGTTTCAATAAGATGAACTTTAATAATAATAATACTAATGATAATAATACTAATACTACTACTAATAATAATTCAAGTGGTAAATCTCAGAAAGCAGCTACAGTTCAACTTTCTTCCTCATCAACTCCTTCTACAAAGGCTTCTGAATCCATTAAAGGTAAAAAAAAAAAAAAAATTTTTTTTGATATTATTTTTTTTCTTTATTAAATAAAAATAAAAAATTATTAGTATTACATGGAATATACATACCTAAATATATAAGAATAATTTGGTTTTATTATTGAAAATGCGATGCTTATTTTCAATTTGTTAATCATTTTTGTTTTATTTATATATATATATATTAAATATTAAAATAATAGATACTAAAAGTGATGTAGAAAGTTCTGCCTATACTACACCAGTAGGAAAGGTAAATTTGAATCATAGTGCTTCATTTTCAGGAAATTTCAATAATTATACAATGTCTAATTCCTCTTCTTATAATTCCTTATCGGCCATGACGAGTACGCTAAATAATTCCTCATCGACAAGTACCTTAAATTTCATTGATGGTAATGGAAAATCGACTGTGACCACACCAGGATTGAAAAAAAGTTTAAGTGATTTCTCTACACCTTATTCTTCTATGGTGACGAGTAGTATAGAAAATGCCACGAAGATATCTTTTCCAAAGAATGAAGAAGAAGATAAACAAGGGTTTGACCTGGATTCCTTTAATATCAGTGATATGGTTAATTTAGATAATAAATCTATTGGAAATAGTAATACTGTAGGTGGTATGAATGAAGATGGTAAGAATTCAATTACCGGTGGTAGTAGTAATGATACGTTGAAGTGCTTTTCTACTGAAAATGGTAATAATGTAAGTTTAGCTCCTTCGATATTTGATGATGATCGTACCTCTTTTACTACTAATAGCTACTATGATAGAGACAGTATTTCAACTGATACGACGGGATTAGGTTTTAGTAATTATCCTAATATTTTTTCAAGAGGAAGATCTTTTTCAATTTGTGCCGATTCGTTATTTATGAATTCTATTGTCAGTTCATCTGAATATGATGGTGAAAATTTAGATAATTCTTTCGATACCGTATCATCAACCAGTAATAGTCATTTGAAATCCATAAGAGGCTTCCCCTTCCATTACTATAATTCCTCAAGAAGACAATCTTGTCCGTTAATTTCTTCCTTTTCTCTTTCTAAAAAGAAATCGTTGGAAGAATTAAATTCAGGATTTGGAGGAGGAAGTAGTAGTAATTTGGGAAGTATGGCGCTGGATAGTTTAGAGGAGGTTAGTGAAACAAAAACTACTCCAGAACATAGAACACGTAGTAATAGTATCAGTTTGAATGAGTTTAATAGTATAAGTAGAAGGAGTAGTAGTAGTAGTCATGCAGTCAATTTATTTAAAGAGGATTCCTTCCTTTCTTCTTTTAATTATTCTTTAAATACTAATAATAATGGTGTTGGTGGTAGTAATAATAGTAGTAGTCTAAGTGGTCTTGGTGGTGTTGGAGGAAGTGGCAGTAGCAGTGGTGGTGGCCTTCTTTCTTTTGCTAATAGAAAAGGAAGTGATTCTGAATTTAATAATTTATTTTCTACAAATACCATGGCAAAGTCCTCTCTTCATTTGGGTAAGTCAGGTATGATGGGAGATGGGTTAAATGATTCTTTGAGTACGCTATCATCAGATCCATATACAATAACAAGTGCCTACTTTAATACTAATGGAATGGGTAGTACAGCGACTGGTACCAATGCTACGGCTACAATGAATAGTTTAAAAATTAATGAAAAAATAAGCTATCCTTATCGTAAGACAAGAAGTTATTCCACCTCAAGCTATCCATTTGGTTATTCCTCTTTTTTCAGTAGTGAAAATGATGGTAAGGAGGTAATTCCTGTTATGGGAAGTACTTCCACCTCTAAATCTAATAAGCCTATGATTAATACTGGAATAGATAAATCATTTACTTCTTCAAAGAGTGCTTCTGTTGAAATTAAGAATCCTTGGCTTAGTCATGATCATAAGAATAGTAATAGTTATGGTAGTGTTGGGGCTGGCAATGATGGTAGTAATTATCATACTAGTAATAGTTCAACCAGTATTACAACTACTACGACGGCCAATAATAATAATAATGGTAATGATAATGGTAATGGTAATGGTAATAGTAGTAATAGTAGTAATAGTATTGGTAACAATGGCACCAATAATAATCTTTATAAATTCAATTCCTATACTGAAAATCATGACTATGATCTTGGCTTCAATTTAGGTTGGAAAACAGAAAAGAAATTACAGGCAAATATGATTACCGCCGATCTTTATCATATACAGCAGGAAGTTCAAGGAACTACAGATATGACCACTAAATCTTTTACTAAGATAAAGGGTAATCCGAATCATGTTGGTCATGGCAGTAATAGTAATAGTAACGGAAATAGTAATGGAAATGGAAATGGTAATGGTGTTGTTGTTGGTAGTAGTAGTAATAGTAGTCTTAACACATTGGGCCATAGTAATTCCAATGATATGCTCTACAATAAGATGACAGGTAATGGTATTGAGAGTAAAACCAATGAAACGAATACTAAGCCAAAGAAAAAGTTATTAGGTTGGGGTTTTTTGGCCAAGTACAATTTTATAGATTTTGATGATGAAGCCTATCAAGATGATAAGAAATCAACAACCACCAATAATAACATGATGAAGAATCGTCAAAATAATAATATTAATTATGCCTCCAATTCATCATATTCACTCTATGGAAATACTTCGATGATCAATGCTAATCCGTATGTTCAGTCCAACTATAGTAGCGGAAGTAACTTTAATGGTGGTGGTATGATTAATAAAATGAACTATTTGAATGGTGGCAATGGAAAGGGTGGTAACGGAGTCATGTATAATAATAAAAATAATAGTAATGGTAACGGTAGTAATACTATATCATATCAACAAAAGAATGGAATGGTTTACTATAATAATGATGGAAATGGTGTGTCTCTTAATCTCAGTACCTATAATGGTAATGGTAATATGAATTCCAATGGTAATAATACTGCTACTACTAATAATAATAGTAATAATAGTAATGGTGGTAGTGGTGGTGGTAAGAATCATCCGGTATATCATCCAAATTCTAAAAAGGGTAACGGTAAAATGATGAATAGTTATAACAACTATTATCAAAATACGAATATGGTAACGAGAAATATGTATAATGAAAATGGTACGATGACTACTGGTAATACAAGATATAATAAATATAATGGTTACAAGAATGGTAATGGTAATAATCCTACAGTGAATGCCTCACTAAATAAAATAAATAATGGTATGAAAGGAGGAGATGGTACAGGTAATTCTAATGGCATGAATGAAGGTAAAAATGATATCAAGGGAAATAATAATTCCAATTATCAAAATAATAAGAATAATTCAAAGAAAAAGATGAATAAAAATCAAAATAATGGTAGTAATAACAACAATAATACAAATATTAATAATGTAAATAGTAATACAAATGATCCAAATGGTAAGATCAATGTCAATGCCACAAACAATAATCCAAAAGCAAGTACTGGTAGTAAGAGTAAAAAGAAGAATAGAAATAATGCAGCTAAAAATAAAAATAATAACAACAATAATAATGCAAATGACGCTAATGCTATAGCTAAAGCTACTATGGATGCCAATATTGCTAAAATATTGAATAGTATTAATGAAGAGAGTAGTAGTAGTAGTAGTAATGGTAATACGAACACATCAGTGACAACAGCATCAACATCAAATAATAAAGGTTCTTTAAATAATGCTAGTGAGAATAAGAGTGGTAAAGGCAAAAAGAATAATGCTAATAAAGCTAATAAGAATAATGGTAATAATAGTAACAATAACAACAGTAACAATACTAATAATAACACTACTTCTTCTACTACTAATTCACATAAATCAAATGATAGTGGTAGTAGTAGTAGTAGTGGTGGTGGTAGTAATAGTAGTTTTACCGCCAATGTAAATGTAGCTGAATTTATTCCAGGAAATAATAGAAAGGTTCAATCGACACCATCATCACAAAACTCTCAACAAAATAATAATAATAATAATAATAATAATAATAATAATAAAAAAAATAAGGAAATAGAATATTTTAATTCCACCTATCATGCCCCTAAATCAAATTCCACCACATCTTTTATCGATACGAGTCTTTATAATAATAAAGAAAATTAAATGAAATAATATAAATAAAAGGGGGAAACGGAATTAAAAAAAAAAAAAAAAAACCCTTAATAGTAATGATATAAATAAAATTATAAATATTATATATTTACTATATAATATATAATATTATAATTATAATATTAATGTATTTATATCATTATAATAATAATAGAAAGCTTTTTTTTTTTTTTTTTGTAACAATTTAAAAACTTCAAGAGGGGGAATTATTATTATTATTATATTATTTAAATCATGTATGTAAAAAAAAAAGAATTTTTTATATTAATTTTAATTTTCTATTTTTTAAAATATTTATTAAAAGTAATATCTATATATTTATAATTATTTTTTTTTTAAAACAAAACAAAACAAAACAAAATTTTATTTTATTTTATTTTTTTTTCATTTTGCTATTTATCTTTTTATAAATATAATGTATTTATTATAATTTATCATCATCATCATCATCATTAATATTTATAATATTTTAAAAGTTTTTCAACACATACGTATATATAATAATAATAATTTTTAATTACAGTAAATAATAATAATAATGATAATAATAATAATAATAATAATAATAATTTGATTTATATATATAAGCATCTTTTAATGAAATTTTTTAATGATTCAATGAAAAAGAGAAGAATAGGGTAAAAAAAAAAAAAAATAAAAGAAAAAGAAAAAAAAAATATATATATATATATATATATTAATTTATTTCTTTTTTTTTTTTTTTTTTTTTTTTTTTAATTTTTATTCTAAAAATTGAAAGTATATATATAAAAATAAACTAAATAATAAACTTTTTTATAATTATTTTTTTTTTCTTATAAATAATAATAACAATAATAATAACAATAATAATAACAATAAATTAAAATAATAAATAAAATAAATAATAATAAAAAAAAAAAAAAAAAATTCAAAGTTTTAAAATTATATATAAATCATTCTTTAAAAATAATCTCATAATAATAAATTATATTAATGAATATTTATTATATAAAATCTCTATTTACTTATATATATAATAATTAATAATTTGTTTAATAGTAATTAATTAATCAATAAATAAATACATAATAAAATAAAATTTGAAAAAGAATTAATATATATATTTTATTATTATTATTTTTTTATTTTATCTGTTTATCTGTTTGTGTATAATATTGTAATTTTTTTATTTATTTTTTTTTTTTTTTTTTTTATTTTTTTTTTTTTTTTTTTTTTCTATTTTTTATTTTTTTTTCCAATTTTTATTTATATTATTATTATTATTATTATTATTATTATTATTATTATTATTATTATTATTATTATTATTATTATTATTATTATTATTATTTTGTTTTTTTGGTAAATAAAAATAATTAAATAATTAATTAAAAAAAAAAAAAATTAAAATATGTGCTGGTGGAATGAATCAATTCCTACAAGAAAAAAAGCAAATGGTCTATAAGAAAATAATGAAAATTCAATTTGGTTATCAATAAATGTACCAGTTAAGTAGTACGAGGTAAAGTTTCAAGATTTCCTATATAACAGTAACCCTACCTTTTATCTTTCAAGTCAAGAGTAACCTAAAACAAAAAATTGCTATCCCTGCTTAGGTGTACGTTTTTCAAAATGATTTAGAATTGAAATCGATCATACAGAGAATGAATAATAAGGTTAGAAAAAAGCACTTTATTCCATAAAAGATTTTTCTTAAGAAATCCTTATATCCCTATCCTTCATAAAAGAATGCTATTTTCAGCTATAGTAATTGGACAAGTTTTGTATTACACGCCTTTACACCTTTTACCTGGGATCTAACAAAGAAAGAACGAAAAGTATACAAGACACTAGTTAGTTCAGGATTATACTGAATTGAAGAGATTTTCAAATGGGAATAGCTTTACTTTTTTTTTTTTTTTCTCTTTATTGTGTTTTCGAAAGAACTTAACATTCCTTCTCTTTCGGTGAAATGTGTTCAATTGCTTAGGTAAAGGTGTTTTTTTTTTAAAAATGGAAAAACTCAAAATGTATTATCTCTGATTTACATAAAAGGTATATCACGTTGTATGGGATAAAAAAAAGTAAAAAATTTTAGCCGACAAATTGTATAAAATTTCCATCAAGAAAAAAAGCAATTTTAAACTTTTTATTGGGATAGAGATATGACAGGAAAATCAATCAAATCAAAGCTAAGGAATATAAGAAAAATAAATTTGAAAAAAAAAGTTCAAGAGACTATACTTAAAGCTCAACTTTAAGGAATCCTGAATTTAGCATTGACTTTCGATGGGTACCTACATGTCAAGATGGTTGGATAGAAATTCGATGCTTGTGTTGCCAAAGCTACCAAAATGATTAAAAACGACTGGTTCAGAACGGTGTCCTTGTTGTTATAGAAAAAAAAATAATAATAATTCTTGGATTTAGAAACATTAGTTTTCTAAATACTATCTTTTCCCTGAATTTCCAATGAAATATTTTAAGGATATTGAAGGTTTCTTTATGAAAAAAGTTTTTTTAATAATAATTTAAAAATGTTGTCCAATATCAAATAGTAATGTAATCACTGTTGTCACAGATATAAATAATATAGAATTAGGTACAGATTCTGATAGTAGTAGTAATGAAGAGTATCGAAGAGTATAATAATAATAATAATAATAATAATAATAATAATAATAATAATAATAATAATAATAATAATAATAATAATAATAATAATAATAATAATAATAATAATAATAATAATAATAATAATAATAATAATAATAATAATAATAATAATAATAATAGTATTAATATTGTTAATAATAGTAAATTTAGTGATAGTAAATTTAGGAATATTAATATTAGAAATATTGAAAATAATAGTATCGTTACTAATAATATAGTGAATAGTTTCAATGGGTTAAAAATGTGTTAATTAAAGTAATTTTTTGAATAATGCGTGTGTAAATATATTATGTGACATTGGTACCGATTATATAACTTCCTTCTTGGTGGGAAGAGTTGCAGACATTAACCGATTTAAATTATAAAATAAAAAAAAAAAAAAAAAAAAAAAAAAAAAAAAAAAAAAAAGAAAAGGTATTATTTTATTTATGAACCAAATTATTTCTGGTTGATTATATACTAAAACGGACATTCTTGGTATGATCATAATTTCTTTCAGATTGTCAATTCAAACCCTAATCCATAAGGAAGTGAGGTTCGTTGTATGGAAACTTTTTTTTTTTTGAATTAATTTATACACTTTATTTTTTGAATATTACTTTTTTTTTTTTTTTTTGTTTTAATTTCACGTTACTTTTTAAAAATATTACTATGTTCAAATTGGACAAATAATTTTTATTTTTATTAAAAAAAAAAAAAATTCATGATATTCATGTAGTTAATAATAAATGAAGGAATAAATAAAATAAATAAATAAATAAAATAAATAAATAAAAATATATGCTTGTATAGTATAAATTTTTTTTTTTATCCTTTATGAATGCTTCTCCCTAATGGTATGGACCAATGGTATGAACTGCTTTTCCAGGTTCATTGGGGGTTGAAGGAAAAGGAATGACCTATATCAGGTGTACTAATTACTACAGTTTTCTGTAATTCTGATGAAAATCAATAGTTATCCCTTCTTTAAGTGGCTTCCAGTACAAAGAGAGAAAATTAGGAATATAAGAAGACTATAGAATGTAAATCTGATGTTATATATTGTTTTACGCTTAATATGAAGTAACAGTGGTGTTGAATAATTATTAGTGTTATGCTGTTTCTACATATTATCATTATAATGAATTTATTATATTTTTTTTTTTACTTTAGCATTATTTTGAATATGCATTTATCTATAGTATTATTTAAACTCTCATGTAGCTATTGTAAAATGGAAATGGAGAAGATTGATTCACTCCAAAGCGTGTGGCTAAGAACTATATTTTGACAGATGGAAATCTTTTTATGGTCTTTCACTAACATGTTATTTTCCTTTTCATTTTAGTTAATATAAGATTATTCTACAGAAAATCATTATATTAATCAAAACTTTATTAATCGAATAGAGCATTTAAAACTAAAAAAAGAGATTATTTATTATAACAAATTAAACAATTACTTTATATTACTTGAGTAATTATTTATTACAGAAAAAAGAAAAAACTTCATTATTATTTAAATTTATTTATTTATTTATTTATTTATTTGTATATTTATCTTTTTTTTTTTTTTTTTTTTTTTTTTTTTTTTTTTTTTTTTTTTTTTAAATTTCTCTATATTTATTTTTTTATATTTTTATTTTTATTTATCTTTATAATTTTTTTAGTTTTTTAGTATTTTAGTTTATATTAGTTTCATTTTTATCAATTTCGTAATATATAATTCATTATAGAAAAGATATTTCACCGGGCTTCTCGCTGTCATGGAATATCTATTGACAACACAAGGTTGATTTTTATCCGTGGTATACACTCATGGACCAATGCTAAAATTAGATGTTCGTTAGCTCTTAAAAATAATATTAGGAAAGCATGGAAATGGGTAAAAAAAGGATGTAAAAATTAAATAATCAATTTTTCACCGTCACTCATCCTATTAAAAACAATAACCAATGAATTTGTATTTTCTATAGATGAAAAATTAAAAGCTTGACATTCTCATTATAAATTCGTAGGGTCGGGTTCTTCAGGTCATACTCTTTCTAAAGATGACTAGGAAAGATTATGATGCACTAAGGAATTTGGAAAGTCCAAGGCAGCAAGAATGGGAAATTAACCAAAATATTAGCAATGAAGGAATTAGAGAGGCGATTTCATCTACTTCTAACTTTAAAGCTTGGAGTCCTAATGGTATTCCTATGGAATTCTTCAAAGCTTTGATTCGTTGTAAAGATGATTCAGAAGAATCAAGTGAAAATAATAGTAATTATTAATATATATATATATATATATATTTTTATCTGTTTATTAATAATATAGTAGTTTTTTTTATTTTTTGTTTTTATTTGTGAATATAGAGATAATTAATTAACAATTAAAATATATGCTAGTGGAATGAAATAATTCCTACAAGAATAAGAAAACAAAAACATAATTGCATAAATAAATAAATAAATAAATAAATAAATAAATAAATAAATAAATAATAAATAAATAATAAATAAATAATAAATAAATAATAAATAATAAATAAATAAAAAATAACTAGATAAATAAATAAATAAATAATAAATAAATAAATAAATAAATAATAAATAAATAAATAAATAATAAATAAATAATAAATAAATAATAAATAAATAAAAAATAACTAGATAAATAAATAAATAATAAATAAATAAATAAATAAATAAATAAATAAATAAATAAATAAATAAATAAATAAATAAATAAGTAAAAACCATTTTTTTAAATCATCACATAATAATAATTTTATAAATAAATACTTTATTGTATAAATTTTTTACTATTTATTTATTTATATAATAATTAATAAGAATAAAATTAAAACAAAAAAATATAAATACCTATATATATATATATATATATTGTTAATAATATGGTAATTTTTTTTTTTTTTAATTTTATTTTATTTTATTTTATTTTATTTTTGAATATAGAAGTAATTTATATAACAATTAAAATATATGTGTTATGGAATGAATCAATTCATACAAGAAAAAGAAAACAATAATTACATGAGTATTAATTCATAAAAAAAAATATATGTTTATACAGTAAAATATTTTTTATTCTTCATAAATGATTCATATAGGAATAACTATTAAATATATGTATAATATAATAATATAATGAAAAAATGAAAAATTCTTAAAAACATTATTACTTTAAAATTTAAATTGAATTAATAATTTTGACAAATATTATAGATTACAAATTAATTACATCAAGCAATTATACCAAACTTTCCATTTTGTAATGTTTTTTTTTTTTTTTTTTTTTTTTTTTTATCATCCTTTGTATCACGAGAACAAAAATTAAGGTCTTTTTCCCTCAGGGAACCATCATGGAAGGTGATATCACCTGAAGGAGAGTTTAGTAGATTGAACACGATCTATTTTTTTTTTTTTTTTTCTTTTTTATAAAAAATATTAACTTTTTTTTTTCTTTTATTTAGCTTACTTTTTATTTGTATTTTTTTTTTTTTTTTTTTTTTTTTATTTTTAATAAAATTTCTTTTGATAGAAAGGATTTAAAATTTATATTCATATTATTAAATTATGATATATCATAATTAATAACAATTTTTATTATAATCCATATGTGACATATTTAATAATTTTTATTATAAATTTTATATTAATTATATATATCTGTTTTCTTTTTTTTTATTTCATCATTATTATGTTTTTTTTCTTTTATTGTTATTGTTATTGTTATTTTATTTTATTTTATTTCTCTCTTTTTTTTTTTTTTGGTTTTTATTATCATGTGGTATTATAAAAAAAAAAAAAGAATGTGATATATATTTAATAAATAATTAAATATATATTTTAGTATTAAAAAAATAATATCTATATAAATATTTTATATTTTTTTTTCCTTAGGTTGGAAACATTTTTAAAATGTTGACAATGTAATTAATGAATGTAATTAATAATATTTTTTTTATTTTTTTTTATTATTTTTTATTTTATTGTCCATTCATTTTTTAAGGTTTTATTAATAAATTAATAAATTTATGTTAACGGACATAAATTTATGTAAATTCATGAAAAATTATTATTAAATAATAAATAATAAATAATAAATAATAAATAATAAATAATAAATAATAAATAATTAATAATAAATAATGGAATAATAAATAATAAATAATAAAAAGAATTAAAAGTATTTATTAATAAATAGTACATAATAAATAATAAATAATAAATAATTAATAATAAATAATGGAATAATAAATAATAAATAATAAAAAGAATTAAAAGTATTTATTAATAAATAGTACATAATAAATAATAAATAATAAATAATTAATAATAAATAATGGAATAATAAATAATAAATAATAAAAAGAATTAAAAGTATTTATTAATAAATAGTACATAATAAATAATAAATAATAAATAATAAATAATAAATAATAAATAATAAATAATAAATAATAAATAATAAAAAATAAATAATAAATAATAAATAATAAATAATAAATAATAAATAATAAATAATAAATAATAAATAATAAATAATTAAATAATAAATAATAAATAATAAATAATTAAATAATAAATAATAAATAATAAATAATAAATAATAAATAATAAATAATAAATAATAAATAATAAATAATAAATAATAAATAATAAATAATAAATAATAAATAATAAATAATAAATAATAAAAAATAAATAATAAATAATAAATAATAAATAATAAATAATAAATAATAAATAATAAATAATAAAAAATAAATAATAAATAATAAATAATAAATAATAAATAATAAATAATTAAATAATAAATAAGAAGTAATTGAATAATAAATAATTAATAAATAAAAATAATAAATTATATAAAAACATTTATTAAATAATAATTAACAATAAAATAAAAAATCATAAATCATTAATCATAAATCATAAATCATAAATAATAAATAATACTATGTATATATTTTGAAAAGGGATTTATAGATATCATATTTTTAATTTTACAGGCAATTATTTGTAAATTATTTAATTATTCTAAGTATTTTCATTATATATATATATTAAATAATGATTTCGGATATTTTAATTTATTTAATTTATATACAACTATTGAATGTTATAAATTTTATTCTAAAGAACTACTTTATAGATTTAGAATATTAAATATTAAATATTAAATATTAAATATTATTATTATTAATTACTATTAATAAATAATACATAAATATTATTATTTCTTTAATTAAATTAGATGTTTATTTTTTTATAACATATATATATTTATATTTTGTTTCTTTATTATACCTTCTTTAATAATATATATATATATTAATAAGGTAGAATTAAGTAAAAGAAACGAATAAAAATAATATATATATATAAACCAATTTTGTATATTTGATTTTAATATAAAAATGAAAAAGAAAATAAAATTTTTATATTATAGTTTTTGATTATAAAAATTGAAATAATATTATATATATTATAGAATTATAATATTATTTGTTAATTATTTAAATTTTTTATCTTTCAAAAAAAAAAAAAAAATTCAAAAAATTTTCGTTGTCCATAAATTCAAAAAATTTTTATCAATTAATTAATTAATTAATAAAAAATTTTTTTGATCAAAAAAAAAAAAAAAAAATTTTTTTAAATAAATGAACAAATAAATATTAATTAAATAAATCATATCATGGACCACGTTCAAGAACGAATTTTTTAATAAACCCGCATTTATGTTATTGCATATAATTTGGTTTTTATTTGTATTTAATAGATAGTAAAAATCGATTATTATCTATAACATTTTTTACATTTTTTTTTGATATATTTCTTATTAATTCATGAAAATAAAAATTAAGATATTATATCATTATTAAAAAAAAATAAGTTATTATAATTTTATGTCATTTCTTTGGTTATATACTTTTAGAAGTATTAATGATAATTAAATAGATAAGTAAAAAGAAAAAAATTTTGAAAATTATTTAATAATTTTTAATTTGTCTTTTTTAATATATAAAAAAAAATTTTTTTTTTATATTTAATAATATATATTATAAATTATTTATTTTTTTTTTCTCTTTAATTTTATTTTCTTCTGTATTTCTTTTTTTCTTTTTTCTTCTTTTTTTTTTTTTTTTTTTTTTTTTTTTTTTTTATTACTTTAAAATTATAAAATTAAATTATTTACTATTATATTGAATTGAATTTTTTTTATTTTACTTGAAATTATACTTCACTTAAATATATATAACTTGTTTCATAGTGTAAGATAACAATAAAAAAAAAAAGGGATATAAAATAATAATTATATATATGTATATGAATTGAATTGATTAATTTTTTAATATAAAATATAATATACTATAACATAAAATATTTATCATTATTATTATCATTAATAGTAATAATAATAATAATAATAATAGTAGTAGTAGTAGTAATAATAATAATAATAATAATAATAATAATAATAATAATAATAATAATAATAATAATAATAATAATAATAATAATAATAATAATAATAATAATAATAATAATAATAATAATAATAATAATAGTAGTAGTAGTAATAATAATAATAATAATAATAATAATAATAATAATAATAATAATAATAATAATAATAATAATAATAGTAGTAATAATAATAATAATAATAATAATAATAATAATAATAATAGTAGTAGTAGTAATAATACTTTTTTAGTAAATTTAATGTTAAAAATAGGTTAAAATATTGAGATTATTTTCTTTTATATTTATTTTCTATTAATAAATTGTTATAGATACTAACTTAATATTGTATATTATAGAATATATATTACTTAATTCATAGTAAATATTAAATTATTCATTATGAAAAAGTATATTGTAAAGTAAGTTTAAATAAAATAAATTTATATTATTTTTTTTGTGTGTATATATGATATTTTTAATATTTATTATAAGAAAATTTAAACTATATATTTATTTTAAGTGTTATTTCATATCAACATATCAATCTATAAACATAAACACATTATATATTATGAAAATCAATTTAAACTAAAAAAAAAAATATTTATTAGTGTAATGAAATTTATAAATACATAAATAAATTAATAAATAAATAAATAAATAAAGTAGGTGCAATATACAATAAATAAATTTATTATTATATAAAATTAAATTTTTAATAAAAAAAATATTTTCAATAGATATATAACTCAAAAGTGAATAAGTTTTAATAATAATAATAATAATAATAATAATAATAATAATAATAACAGCAACAACAACAACAACAATAATAATAATAAAATTAATAAAATATAATAAATTCAAAATAAAATATAGAAAAATAAGAGATACTTTTTGAAAATAGTTGTTGACATATTTTTCTCAGAGATATTATAATATATATATATATATTTAATAAAATAAAAATAAGAAACAATATCTACTTCCTTAATATATATTTATAAATTTAAACTTATTTAAACATATATTTAATAAATATACTTTTTTATGATATATATATATTTATATTTATTTGAATAATAATAATAATATATATATATAAAGTAAAAATATCCAAAACTCTTCAACACTGGATAAAACCAGTGATAGTGTTGATGCTGAAAATGCTGTTCTTAAAAAAGAAGATTTATTAGAAATACCAAAAATTTTTGAGAAAGATTTAGAAGCTTTCACTCAAGAAGATAGACTAAATTTACAGGAGGTTCAAATGCTTTATATTAGAAACTATAATTCTGATAAAATTGAAATCCGTTTAAACTTTTTACAAAATATTCAAAAGAGAATTAATATTGAAGCAGCTATTTTAAAACGTCGTTACAGATTAAATGGTAAAAAGGAAAATAAAGAGAATACAGAAAATACCGAGAAAATTGAAACTACAGAAACCACAGAAAATACAGATGTTTCAGGAACTAATGGAAATTCAGAAGCTATACAAGTGATTGAAGTACTTGATGATGATGGACAAGAAAAAGAAAATAATTCAGAACAAGTTGAAGTTTTTAACCCAGTCTCTGATGACAATAAACCAATTGAATATTCTTTAGTTTCCTCTGATAGTATTAATGAACCAACCAATGATAATATGTTGTTAAGTTCTGAAGGCGACTTTAATATAGAAAATAATAATGAAAATATTATTGAAGGTAATGAAACTACTGAAATTGTTGAATATGGCAATCCAAGTGAATCTAATAATAATGTTAATGTAACTAATAATGAAGGTAAAAAATAGTTATATCTTTTTTTTAGCTATGATAAATTTTATATATATATATATATATATAATATAATATTTTTAATATTTATAATTTCAAAATTTCAAAAAAAAAAAAAAAATTTTTTTTTTGAATGAAACAGAAATTGAAGCTGAAACGGATAGTTCTGTCAAAAAGAGAAAGACAAAAGAAGCCAAGGTATTTTTATTTTATTTATTTATTTTTATTTTATTTTCTATTTTTTTTTTTTTTTTTTTTTTTATTTTAAATATATATATATATATAATTATTTAAAAAAATTAAGTAAATTTCTAACAAAAATTAAACTATATATATATATATATAAAGAATAAAACTACTACCAAAAAAACTACTAGAAGAAAGAAGAATATTAATGGTATATAATGATATAATTTTGTTATTTATTAATTTTATATAATTTTTTTTTTATATTTAATAAGCAGATTATGATTTGAATTTTCTTGACTATCATATATTAAATTATTAATTTTTATTTTATTTTATTTTTTATTTTTTTTTTTTCTTATTTTATTTTTTTTATTGTTAGATGATGATGATATGGACGATTTCGTAGATTCATCTGAAAAACCAAGAAGAACTAGAAAATCTGTAAAGTCTTTTATTAAATATTTTAAATTTAAAAAGAAATTTATATATTTGTTAATTAAAAAAATATGAACTTTTAATATTATATCGATGTTTAATTATATATTTAATAACTTCAAATTTTTATGTTAATGATATTTTATTTATATATAAAGATTAAGACAGAAGAAAGTAAAGAAGCAAAGACTACTACTGAGGATAATACAGTGCGTGATAAGGGTAAAGGAACAGAAATTGATGATCATTTTAAACCAGCTGATAAATTTAAAAGAGTAATATAACCAATTTAACCTTTTTTGTTTTAAACTATTTAAATATATATTGAATTAAATTATAATATATTTAAGCTATTTATTAAATTAATTTTATATAATTAATATATATACATATACATATTTATTTTTTTATAATTAAAAAAAAAAATTTTTTTTTTTAAAGATTAGAACTACTTTTAATATTCTAGAACTTAATAACCTTGCAAATATATACCCAGATGAATATTGGAAGGATAATGCTGAAAATGGTGAAATGATTAACTTTATTAATGAGAAATATCCATTAGAAATTGTAAACGAAGCCAACATACAAGATTATGGTAAAATAAAAATACAAATGAAAAAAAAATATTTTTTTTATATATAAATATATTTATTTTTATTTTTTTTCCTTTTTCTTCAGTTAATTATATATTTAATATTTTTTATTAAATAATAATAATAACAACAATAATAATAACAATAATAGAAATAATGATTTTATCTAATTTTTAAATTTTTTATTTATTTATTTTATTTCATTTATATATTTATATAATAATAATAATAATAATAATAATAATAATAATAATAATAATAATAATAATAAAAATTAATTTCTCTATTCTTAATTAGGTCAAATTGTTGGTATTGTTTTATCACCAGATGGTCAAATGCTTGTTACCTTTAGTACCATTGGTACAGCTAAGCTATGGGATATGGAAACATTTGAATTAATTCAAACTCTAAGAGATACAGAGGTAAAATTAGCAAATAGAGAGAGAAAGAGAAATAATAATAATAATAATAATAATAATAATAATAATAATAATAATAATAATAATGATAATAAAAATTATGATGATGAAATATAATGTATATTTTAATAAAAATTTTTATTTCATTTTAATTTTTTTTTTTAATAAATAGGAAAGACAAATTGATGAATTCTTTGTTGGTAGATTTACCCCAACGATGGAACATATTGTTATTGCAGGTAAATTAAAGGATAGAAATAAATGGAGTATTGAAGATGATGATAATCATATTTTACCCTGTCCATTAAAGGTATAATTAAAAATTATATATAATAAATAAATATAATTTTTTATAAATAGAAATAAATTATAATAATAATTTGAAAAAAAATTTATTAAATAGATAAAATATTTGAATTTTATATAATCCATATATATTATTATTCTTTAATTTTCTAATATAAAATAATAAAAAATTTATGTATTAATTTATACTACTTTTATACTATTTTATTATTATTATTTTTTTTAATATAATAAATATCTATTTTAATATTATCAAAAAAAAAATGTTAATAATAATAATTTATACAGATATTTGATGTTGTTAGTGGTAAAGTTGTTTCTCGTTTAGAAGGACATGCCGAAGAAGTTTTATGTATA